>JARHVA010005127.1:272500-307500 GCA_037957365.1 Torreya grandis | reverse complement strand
TATGTTTATGTATACCTTCAAACCTTTGGCCCTAGATCTTGTAATGCAAATTTTGGGAAGAAATATATTTGAAACCCATAAACCTATACTGCATAAACTATGGATTCATTTATGAATCAAATAATCCATTGAATCCTTCAAAAATTCAAGTATATCAAAGGATAAAAAATAATAACTCCTAATTAACAAGGAGAATCATTTCAAAATCACCACAACATAGTCTAAGTTAAGGTATAAACATAGTTTTAACTTCATATCCTATTAACATGTTTCCAAAACAAACATATTTCAAATCCTTATCTCCTATGGCTTAACCTTCAATTTTATAGGCTTGAGGATGGAATTGAATTCCATCCCCAAGTATATAGACCTGAATTTTTTTATAAATTTAGTTAAGGGTTTCATCAAGTCAATCAATCCCCACATTCAATAAATAAAACAAAACCCATATAAAAAACTGATATTATTTCCTTTTAAAAAAAATCAAATTATAAAAGAAAAACTAACCTGGGTCTTAGAAGTTTGTCATTTAATGCCTAGAATATTGTCCTTTTTAGTCTAGGGCTGATCTTTCTCCTTCATTTTTCCTCATATTCTACCATGATTCCCCTATTCATTCCCCATTCTCTTATTTCATTCTTTTTCCAAAATCCATGCACATGTTTTCATACCCTCAAAACTCTCTTTCATTTATTTAATTCACCATTATACCACTTCTCTTCATAAATTCTCAACTCTTTCCAATTCTAGTTTGCTTTCATTTATACCCATATCCTTGCATGGTGATAGAGTGAAACCAATAACATTCCAAATGGTGAGGTCAACCCTTGTTATGATGGAAAAATTAAAAAAACAAGGATCATATTTGATTAAATTTTACGATTTTAGAATTTTCATTAACAACAAAGCATCAAAGTCTAGAAACTTTATATAAAACCTAATTTATTTATTACCTTTCTAACTTCAAATCATATAAACAACCAAACATTCCAAGGTTTTAGATTTTATTTAAATCAAATTGAATTAGGGTGTTTTAACCCTTTTTTATTCCTTCATATTATCACCAAATTAGGCATATGGTGACCCATCTAAACAAAATAAAACAAATAAGTAAATAATGCAATGGATACTCAAATCTTCAATAACAAAAAACATATCCAAAATATTCAAATCATAGATTAAATGAGATCAATAAAACAACCTAAAAATTTTAATGTTATTTCATGACAAATAAAATGTGACCAACTAAATGAGGTGCATGAACATTCCATCCAAATCGACACACTCAAGAATTTGCGACCCATAATGTAATCAATATTAAAATAACATTGTTAGTTTTAATAAGATTTAATGGAAACAAAATAACCATCATAAATATAATGCTAATCTAAGCACCTATAAATTCACATACTATTCAAACCATGAAAAGTGGTGTGTGCACAAGTTTGGTAGAAGTATCTCAACCCCCAATATAGGTATTTTCACCCCTTTTTGATGATACTATACATCAAATCTACTTTTAAGGGTGGGATAGTCCTGCATCCACCTCATCAAATAAAATGATAGTTATTCTAACATCAAACTAATCAACAACATATAACCATAATAAATTGTTGAATGCAAGTAATCTAAAAAATCATGATCATAAATTAGAATACTATATATTCAACAACTATCTATCTATATATTGATCACTAAACAAGTAATTTAACTATCAATCAAACAACATATAAGATCTAACTTAAAAACAAATATCATCATTACTAATCATTAGTCTCATAATCCATCATTAATGTTTAAATAGTTTTTTAGAAGAAACTAGATGTGACAATAATATTATCATCTAATAACTTTTGGAATTCTATCTGAATGAGGGGCTCTAGTATTGGATTCACTAGGCATTAACATTGCTTAAAGATCTTACTCTCTTGACTTAGAGGAATAGTGTGAATTATTACCCTTGGGTTGAATATTTTTTGGTCTTCATAGGTCAAATAAATCACATATTTATACTCTATCAATATATTTTTTAATTTCTATTTCTTAGGTTCAGAGAAGATCAAGCCAATATTTACATATTGAGAACATTCATTAGTTCCCATGTTCTCTGACAAAATTAGATTTAGTTTCTTTAGATTTTTCTTGATTTTGGGATTGTGGATCCATGTCAAAATATATTTCTAATGATACCATTCCCATAATTCTATGATTCTATTTTTGTTTTAATATGTCATCTTCTCCCATTTTCTTTAAATTCATAGATTGAAAATCCTTTTCATCTATTATTTGGGATTCAAAGGCTCCTAAAATATTCATAAATTATATGATCTAATGATCATCATCAAATACCTATAAATTTTCCATGTTTACTAGGATAGAAGGGCAAGGTACCATATCCATAGAAAACTTTTACATTTTATATTCCTATAGTGGTGCTAAGTTGGTAGTTAAAGTTGCTAGTGACTATGTTGTATAATTTTATTCTCTTATAATGAGTTTGATAATAAATTATTTGAATAATTTAATCAAATCCTAGCATATGTGTTTATACTTATTTAATTTATCAAATTTTCATTGATATTTATTTATACTCCGGTTGACAACTAGCTCTTAATCACCAAATATACATAGTTTCTTGACATTATACTTCAACACAAATTATAAGCCCAAAATTATAGATTCATACTCACTCTAATTATTGGTTCAAGGGAATTATAATTTGTATTTAGATAGATATTGTTTCCCATATATGTTGTTCAAATCTATGCCAATACCTGAACCTTTCTTAGATCTATCACCATTGAAATGGCCCATCAAATTCTTGTTTATGAGGTTCATGTTTTATGGTGAGCATGTAAACACTTACATGTGAGGATGTAAATTCAAACTTATAATTCTTATCATTATATTATGTAATTAGGTTCTTCATATTTGGTTCTTTATCCACTTGAATATAATTGGCCACTCCTTTCCAAGGTAGCCACATTTGAGAAGTTTATTTTGATATATTCATTCAATGTCTTCGACTAATTAAAGCTCAACAACAAGCCATGGGCTTTAAGAATGTCTATGTATTATTTTACACATGAATCAAAGTCAAGTTGAATGTGTACATTTTTCAACTCCCCAACATATGGAATAAATGGCTTATCCAATTATATAACCACTCTTTTGGATTTATTTGGGGTCAAACCTAACTTATTACATATAGTTTTAAGCATCACATTAGTTGAGGCACTTGAATAAACTATAAAATATGCACATTATTACCAAAAATTATAAAATTTATTATAAAGGATGGTACCTTAGGTGTGTCCTTATAAACAACCAACTTGGTACGATTATCTATTGATTTGTTAGCATATGGCCTCCCAATTAAGGATTTGAGTAATAATTATTTTTTCTTAATAATCTGAGCTAGATCATGAAGACTAATACTTGCCTTGATATTCTTCATATCTTCAACTATATTTTACCCTATTTTACTTTGTATATTTGAAATTTTTTGTTGATCATTTCCTTTTATGGGAGGAAGATTATTATTTGCCTTAAGATTTGGAGGATTAGTATCACTATTATTTGGAGGCATCAAGGTAGTAACAGGGTATTTATTCCTCAATTTATAGTTAATCCTCTTGAATTTTTGAAAATCATGTTTTTCATATGTATTATCTTTAGGTTCATTCTTATATTCCACTAGAAATGGAAAGTCATATGTCTCAAATGCCATGGATATGCTAGAAGGACATAGAGTAATAAAAGGATATGGATCTAGTTTATTTTTAAATATTTCATGTCTATCCATTTACTTTTGAAATATCTCAAAGGAAGTTCATAACTCTATACAATATATCTCACCTTGATAATTTATATTATGGACTTGACACTAACTAGGCAGTGTTGTTTCCAAGATGTTTATTTGAGATATCTTGTAGGTGGTTATTATTTTGAGTTATTTTCATATTTATAGAAAGGTATGTTATACCTTTGATATGTAAAATTATAATTATTATTCTATGCCATGGAGTTTCTCATTCACTTCTACATGCTCAAAAAATCATTACTCAGCTTCTATACCATTTATTAGATAAAATTCAATTCTAATTTATAGAATCAAAAATACTACCTTATGTGGTAGTAGTATTCACTAGTATAAATGATTGTATATATTTTTATTAATTAAGTGTAGACACAATATTGTTCAAAAATTAAAGGTGTTGGTTAGGTAGAGCATGTGCTAAAGGGAATTATGTGTACACTTGGTTCTGATTTTGAGCCACAACATTTTGATTAGTATTATAAATGGGGCTGGGTTGGAAAATTAGGATTGATATGGGGTGAAGCCTTATCTTGTAGTTGGGGATTCAGATTCCTATCAATTTTAATAATTTCAACATAGGCTAGTGATAATGTGGTAATATTAGGTGTTATTTTGATAAACATGGGTGTCATAGAATCCAAGGCATTTTTGTACATTTCAAGGGTTAATGATTCATTGGGTTTATATATTCATTATCAACTCATCCATAAATCTCTTAGAATATATACTTTAAGGCTATAATTGGTTTATTAGTTTCTCTCCTCCTGCTTTTAAAGTGATAGTAAATGACACTTGGGCTAGTGACTTATCTAAATTATGCCAAAAGGGTTTCTTGGAAATGGTTTCAAGAAGTAATAAAATATTATAGAATATTTAGGAACTAGTCATAATCATCATATTGTAAGGTAAAAGGGAAGAGTCTATATGCCATTTGTGGGTTAAATTTAGTATCCTTAAAGTAGTGTTGAAATATTTTAAGTGTTCTTTGGTAGTCTTGCTTGCTAAGGGAGAAAAGGTAGGAAGATAATTTTTAGTATTAATAGGCAAGTCATGTACGTATCTAGGAACAAGAATAAAAAAGTAGATAACTAGGTTAAGAACATCTTATGTAGATGAAGTTAAATTCTTATGATTATGGAATAGGATATATTTTAAGATCCCTTTAAGGTGAATCTATCTGACATAAATTTTATATGGATCTACAAGGGTGGGAACAATAGGATAGTGTTTGAGGTGGAACTTGTTAGTCTTCTAGATGTATCTAGTATAACTCGAGTTATATTTTAAAGAAATAAAAAGGGGACCTCCTTATAGAACTAGTTTAGTTCATGTTGATGTGGGTTTTTTACCCACAAGGGAACCTTATGAGGTAGACCCTAGCATTTTAGGAATGGTTAAATAAAATTCACTCCAAGGTATAGATTATAGGGTATTGAATATTTTAAACAATTTGGTGGTGGAATGTCCATGAATAGAGTAGTTTTTTAACCTTGGATGGTTCAGATATGATGTGAGTCTAGGCCTACTTGAGATGGGTGGATGGGTGAATCTAACCTAAAATGGGCAAGATTCAAAGAAAGTAAAAATGGAGGAAGGGTAGATTAGAATATAAGGTTTGTAGATTAAAGTCAGAATAAACCCTTCTAAATTGGATCTTCAACTATAGGTTAAATAGGTAATCAAAGAAATAATGCTTGTTATAAGTTACTATTTTCACAAAAAATAGAAAAACATTGTTAGGAGTCCAAGGGAACATAATACAGAAATATTTAGTGTACATAATCAAAGTTTTATACATTTGTGAGATTATAATTTTTCATCTACAAAGGGAGATTATGATTATTAAACATAAAGCATTCAAATTAGCTACTGTACAATATGAAAAACTATATAAAAATAACACTTCTACATAGCCCAAAGATTAAAATACTAGAATGATGAATTTTCTTCAATTAATCACATATTTAGAGAATAATATAAGATTGCATATCTAGATAAACTTGTAAAATAATCCATAGAATTTATTATTTATCTTGATAACCAAAAATTCTCTTCCCTTTGGAATCAATAGGATACAATTATATGTAACTTTTAGGGGAGGGGGGTTTGCTTCATCCTCCAAGAAAAGTCTAAATTCACATTTATTAATTTAAGAAGTGAGTGTAAAAACTCATGCATACCATGCATGTATACAACACAATCATAAACAACAGTATTTTTCCCAATGAAATATTAGATAAAAAATAACACAACTAAAAATAAATAAAAATCATAACTTAGTCATGCAAGTCATATTAAAAACCACATATGGTGTTTTATGTGACACCACTTGGAGGTGGAGCTTGCATATTCAAATCTTGAGTTGATAGTGTTGTAGTTTCAACTAGAGTAGACATTATAATAACAGTGTTTGTGCCTATTGGGAGCATAAATATTGTAAATAGTGGCACTAGAAGCATTGTAATAAGAAGTATTTCATAAAATGTTTTGGTTGAAGCACTAGCTAAAGTAGCCATTATTGAATTTATGGTGGTGAAAGTGGGAAGTGGGACATAAACAGGCCCAGTCATAGTTATACACTAACATATACTTCAGAGTTTGATGTTTTTCACTTTGGGGAGGTGCCAATAGTGTATAAGTTGGCTATTTCTTAACTTCCATCTATAGATATGTTGGGAAAAGGAAATTAGATAAGTAAAGTTTCATAAAATATTCTTCAAATATTCATGCATTATATATGAAATTATCAGCTATATGTATTTTTTTCCTATCCTCTTCGACTTATGAAATGATATAAAATAAATAGTCTCCTCTTTTTGGTAATAACATATGAGAAGAATATGAATATTTAGACTATAAATATGTATGCTTGTATGAATAAGTTGATCAATTTTTAATAAGATCAATATAGACTTATGGTTATGGTTACCTATCACTTTTCTTATGTTATTTCTTGCTTGTGTTATCATGTTTAATGTTTAGTTCAAACTTATCTAAAATTATCCAATTAATCTGCAACCTTTATGAAAGATATAGATTAATATAGTTCCTATCTATCACATGATACTCACTTTCATCATGATTCTATTATAATATGAATTCTCTAAACTATCTTGTACACTAGTAAAACTTAGCTATCCTCATCCTTAGCATGTTTTTTTGAATCAATAACCTTTGATAAAAATGGCGTGGTGAGTGTGGAAACACTCCTTCTAGAGGAAAGTATGATAATGTGGTTACTAAGACAATGAGACATTAAAACCTAGTAAAACTATAAAGTATGACACTTCATTGAAGAATAATCTAAAAGGACTGATCTCACCATGAGTGAAATTATTCAGGAGCACATATATAGTGAAATATATGATTTTTTAAGTGTAAACTACCTGAACTGCTAACCAATTAGATGATAAGACTAGAGTAATATTGCTTCAATCCTAGATTGGAAGAATCCATTACTTGGACTAAGGAGAAGATAGACCAATTAGTGAAACTAGAAACTAATTGAATGTGAGCAATAGAATACTAGGTTCCCACCACCATTGATGGATACATTACTAAGTTTATAGTACAAATATATATAACATTTGAAGCTATGTATGATCACTTTGTTCAAGGAATTAGAGGAATTTTTTTGTGGTGACTACCTCTCATGTTAAAGATGTTGGTTGTGGATAAGGCCATGGTACCTACTCTAACCAATATGGAGTAGTCACTTCAGGCATATGGAGATGTGTCCACATGAAGGTGAATGATGGACAGATGAGTAAGTAGAGCTTGAAACTAAATCTAGAATGGAGATGTGAGGAAATAAAAGATAGAAGAAAAATTTATATTTAGAATGGGAACTGTTACAATAGAATAGATGGAACAAATAGAAGAATACCCAAATAGCTATGAGTAGGAGTAAGAGTATTAGTAGAATAGATGATGATCAAGTGCACAAATGTAATGAGAAAGATGATGAGTGAAGAATGAAGAAATATAATAATGTGGGATGTCGATATATGGAAGGAGAGGATGAAGAATGAGATGAAGATGAGTTATATGAAGAGGAAGGTGAGAATAGTTTAGAAGTAGAGTCAGTGGATGATAAATGTGTGAAGTTACATGGAAGGGTATTGATAGAAAAAGAATTATGTAAAAAAACATAAATTAGTTGTGATTTAATCATAGGTTTAAGCACAATATATGGAGTTATAGAAAAGAACAATTCAAAAGAAGCACATGCATTCCCATAGCCTAATATTTTATATTCTAGTATGAATTTTCAACTAGGAGAATAGGAGGAGAAGAGTTGGGAAAGACCATTTACATAGAACATGAACCACTAGTGTACCAAAATTCACATAAATATAATTAGGAAGGCTTTATATTTCTTAGATTTATTTGAAACAAAACAACAAAATGAAGTGCAAAAAAGTAGAGTATGCACATTAAATTTTCTAGTGCATAAACTAGTACACAAATATAATCACATAGGATGCAGCCACCTCAAATAATAACTATGTAGAAGACTCCATCCATACCAATCAATATGATGAATCAGTCAGGAGGACTCTTAAATTTTTCCATCTATGATGGGTCCACAAACCCTGAACAATACCTACTAACTTGTAAAATTAAATGACAAGTTAAGGGTGTGTAGTAATATAAAATACAAAATTTGGTTACTTGAGTATGGCTAAAGACACCTAATCCATAGGTCCTCCTACTTGCTTCCATAACCCTTTTAGGCTTTTCTTTCACTAATTTTCTAGTCATCCATAGCCTTTTGGACTTAATCCTTACAAACATAAGAACCTCTTTTAGGCCTAGATCCATCCCCCCAAGTCTTATTCCCTCTAGACAATAGCACCCAACTTAGATACGAGTGTTGAAACCTAGGGTGTCTTATTTTTGGTGTTGATGTCCAAGTGTAATTTTGGTCTTAATGATCATATTTTCTTAAATTCTTATCCTAATTTATGTCAACCTAACATGAATTCATTTAACCCATGATCATTAATATCCATATAAAAGGCCATCCAAAGTCCATTTAGAAGGGTTGAAACTTATTTACAAGAGAGAATAAAGAATACAAACAAGTACATTCAAGCACTTTTCCTCATTCTTTACATACAGCCTTCCAATATTATTCCAAGCTTATTCAAACCCTTACACTAGCCCCTAACCATCTAAAATACACCCAATTTCACATATGGTTACATTTTAATACACAATTGCACCAAGCACTTCAATGGGAGAATGACATTAGCTTGATCCCTTCTCAAAGTATTAGTATGTAGGCAACATACATACACATGAGGTGTGAAGTGCATCTAGTATATCCTTTACACACTAACCCATTTTATCTCTTTCCCAAGTTTCCATTCAATTTCAATCATAAAGAGATCCTAGGAATTTGAATATAAAATAGATGCACAACAAGCTTAATATATTTCTAGGCTTTTATATTTCACTGATAGGGTAACACATACTTGTCGAGCAAAACCCAGAAAACTTAGATCACCTAGACAATAATGCCAAAAAAGGAATAGAGTGCCAAATAGTCAGGTGTCCCACTTTTGATTCTTCTATCCAATCTAGAAACAAACTTCAAGATCTTATTCATGACAGTCTCCCAAACCTACACAAAAAATTCCAGACCTCGTAACATCTGTCTCAGTTATTTTCCAGCTAAGTTTGATTTTCTCTCTATTATTACTATTTTTAGAAAAGGTAAAAATAAGATCTATTTACAAAAATTAGTGGCTTAATTATTTCACATTATTTACTGATTTACCCTACTCATACCCATTTATTTAATTAGGAATAAAACTCCATTATTCTAAAAAATAATAAAACATTTGGTGAACCTAATTTACTTCAAATTTTCATACAAAAACCCTAGAAACCCTAAGGTAAATTATTTCTAATTTTTTACCATAATTTATTGATTTTTCCTATATTTAATAGTAAAAAATCTATAAATTAATTGCAAAATTATCATATATTTTGTTAAAATCCTATTTTGCACATACTAAATCTTTTTTGCACACAAACATATTCCAAACACTAGGAAAAATATATTACTAATTTTAGAAATATTTTATAAATTTCCCTATATTTTTCAAGCAAAATTCTACAAATTTTCTATAAATTCATATCAATTTTTTAAAATTATCATACTAATTTTTAAAAAATCATTCAGACACCCTAGTTACATCAACTAGCTCCCAGTTATTTTTCACTAATTTTCCAACCATTTTTTAAATTTTATATTTCATACTTAGCTTATAAATTCAATCTAAATTACAAAAATTCATAGTATTTTGTAAAACTATTATTAAAAAATCCCTAGTTGCATGAACTAGCACCTATTGGCTTCTTGAGGTATCACCTTACATCCATAATCAAATTACAAAAATGATGCTCATTTATTTACAAACTTTTCTTACATTTCTTGTTAATAATAAGATAATCATAATGGGGTCTATCACATACATGAATGATGAAGTCTATCATATATTAGTATAAAGTTTCATTCTTTGCATTTCATGCCTACCTTTCATTATATGTGATGATGTTAATAAATTTATTCTTAAACATGTTAATCTATCCCTTGCATCACCTCCCTCAAAACCCCTCCCTCATACGGAGTGATGTTACATTGTCCATTTCACCCTTCCCTAGTTAAATACCCATCGTTAGAGAGCCTAGTTGACATCTTTTGTCCCTCCACCTCCTTGACCCATTGATTATCTTTGCTCTCCTCCCATAGCTACTACTAATCTTATATAGATAGTAGATAATGTAGCTAGAGCTATGACTCAACATGTCACTATGCCTCTTCCACCTACCTAGGATCCCCATCGCCTTGATATTCTAACCCATCCTAGGCCCAACCCACCCACACAAGCAGATGTGGACAAGGCATATGACATTATTGATTAGTTGAAAAACACTCTAGCCAAAATTTCCATGTTAGAATTACTTCAAAAAGATAATGTATTTAAGAACATTATTTATCAATCACTCACTCAGACTTCTATGCCTATTGATTTAGAACCTTCTATTTTTACATCAATGGTCAACACTTTAAAAACTATAGAAGATGCAATTTATTTTGATAATGAGGACATTCCTTCTCAAATAGTTATTGATTAAAAATTACCACTATTCATACAAATACAAGTCAAAATTAACGTAGTCAAGAGAGTTCTTGTTGATAGTGGTTTCAGACTAAATATATGTAATATCACATTATTACAAGCCATGGGCATAGAATTTGCATCAATACAAAAATCATATAAGAAAATTCAAGGGTTCAATGATATACCATGATAGACATTAGACACTATTACTTTAATATCATGGTGGGACCAAAAACCCTCTCTACATGATTCTAGGTCATGCCAAGTCCTCTCCACTATAATATTTTTCTCATATGACCCTAGATACATACTATGGGGGTCATTCCTTCCACTCTCCATTGATGTATTAAGTTTCTCCATGAGGGATATCTATACACATGTCCAATAAACAACCACCCATTTAGATATTATCAAACTATAGAGTCATCTTACTCTATTTCACCAGATGGGACACCATATCTCACATTACAACCACCACCTCATAGAATTTATCTTGATTAAATACATACATATGATTTTGGAGAGTATAACACTTCTCACACTATTCCAATTATAGTTGCACCATCAACACCTACTATTCTACCAGTCATAACAGGTTCTACCATTCTAGCTACTTCATTAGTCATAATTTTGACACTTGTTACACATATACCATCACTAATAGCAATACCAATAGTTCCAATTAATTCGATAGTTACTCCACTAATTATAGATACATTTACAAAAAAACCATCTTCTACTACTATAGATGATGAGACTCCTATATCACAATTATCACTTGTGGTAAATTTTGAGTTACCATATGTATATGATGTTGATATAGATTCATAAGCTTCTTCAGATGATGATATGACACCCACACTCATATATGACTATTTGTGTGGATTGTACTTTAGACCATTCAGCCTAGGAGAGTACATAGATGACTCTAGATCTCTCATACCACATCCTACAACACTTTTATCATCTCACACTACACTCTTAGGATATACTCCACACTCATGGCCATAGTCAAATCACTTAGCACATATAGTTCACATGGTTACCTCTATGAATATAGATCCAATTATTCATATTTAGGTCGGAAAAATGTAACATCAGCCATATTTAATGTTACAAATATTACTTGATCATGGATTGATCACATTACCTATAGTACAACACAAATATATCAGTAGATTATCACATCAGGGTGGTCACCCATTTTGTACCTTTCATAAGATTATAGAGCATGATACAAAATCAAGTACAAAATTATAATAGAGATTGAATAAACTATAGGATTGAGGTATTATTTAGATTATAGCACCACTAGTAACACTAGCTCCACCACCTCCACTGAAGTCATCTACTAACAGGGCTAAATTTCCTAGAGTAAAGCCAACATCTCCACCACCAGAGAAAACTTAAATTCACCTTTGACATGATGACACCATGAACATAACATCTATAACATATGATGGTGATATAAAGGTATTTGATGATGTCCATGACCCTTTCCTCCATTTCCATCCCTAGTGGGCTCTATCCTTGGATCCCTTCCCCCAACTAACCTAGTCCTTTATATTATAATGTACATATCGCTTTCTCTATTTGATTGTACATAATGTTTTCTTAGCTTTGATTGTATATAATATATTCTACTTGATTGTACATAGATTATATAAAAATACAAAAAAAATAGAAAATTTAAAAATACAAAAATGATACAAAATTTCAAAATATAAAAACATTCAATTAATTTAAAAACATTTAGATTATATGCACAATCCATGTTTTACATTTCTAATACTATATTATGCTATTTTTTGTTGATTATCTACATTGCCATGCTTCATTTTATCTTCTTTGAGTGTGTGTAGTGACTTCCAGTTCTTTGATTGCTTCATTCTACCCATTAAGGGGGCATCCTACTTCTACATTCAAAATACACATTGATACATCTTCCCAATGGGGGTATCTTCTACATGAATACACCATCTAGGTTATGTCACTCTTATACCACACATTCTATTTATCATCTTGACATACATTATTTACTATATTACACATATTACCACATTGACACTCACTAGTATCTTGCCCTTGTGTATTTCCTAGCATATACCTAGTCTTGTATACTTTCACTCTTTCTTTGATTAGTTAGATGTGATTGTACCTTTCCATTTTTTACATGATTTCCTTTATTGATTTGCATAGCTAGATGTGATTACATTTTCAAGTCTAGTTTTGTTTCTTATGTGTGACTTATGACATTTTCCAATGTCCTTTGCTTTTATTTGTGTGTGTACCTTTGGACATTTTCCAATTTCCCTTCTTATACTCTTCTATGTGAATATGGACCTTAAACCAATCTTTGCTTGTTTCAAATTTTATGTGTATGTGGCATTTAAACATGCCTTGTATGCTTGCTTTCTAATTTAAGTGACATGTACCCATGTCCCTTATTTTCATGGCCCCTTGGCCAACCTCTTATGCTTCTTGCTTCTTTATTCTTGATTTGTATGATGTATTCTTGATTTCTTGTCCTTGTTTGTAATGTCATGATCCATATCATGCATTGACCTTGATTTCTCAAATACCATGATGGAAATCATGCTCCATCCCTCCAACTAAAAACTAACATTTCTAATTCTAGTTCAATAAATTGGACATGATTTTACATTGTTATATCTATCTAGGCATACCCTTATTGATCTAATAATTCCTTAACACAAACATTTCTATATCTAGAGATATCTTATCAAATATCATTACTATATCATGTATCTATGCAGTATAACACACTTATAGGACTCTATTTTTTAGGAAAGTCATTGTAGGTTCAATCATTCCTACCCTTAGAAGAGGGGGTAACAAAAAAGGGTTTTTTTATAGAGATCAAAGCTCCTATCAGTCAACACAACATTTAGATTACTCAGTTCAAAATCTAGATGTCAAACTGGTTAGAACAAAATAGAAAATAATGATAATTTTAGATCAACAACCAGTTTTAGCATAGGACAATAGTGATAAAAATAAACAACACCAAACACAAGGGTGCCCTCATTTTATCACTATTATCTAGGAAAAAACACCCAATTTTTCTATTAATAGGCAAAAAAATTAGCTTAGCTATAGTTTTTACACATCCAAATCAGTCAGAATCAATAATTTTAATACAATTTTCTCAAGAAATATAGATAGAGGGGGTATCATGCACAACATGATGGATCTCACTTTAATTTAACAAATTAAGTGGTTTACATAACTTTCAAATCAAAATCCATGTTCTAGATAATAGTGATTGAAGGAAATGTGCATGGCACATTGGTCTTCTTTTATTTTGTAGTTTAGTTTATTGCATAGGCATTCTCAATAGTTGCATGCCTTACTCCATCTGTAAGTGGTTGGTATCTTTTTTAATTTTAACTTTCATATAATTTTAACTTCTTGAGTACCCAAGTTCTCAAGTTGGATTTCACATAAGCCTATTTCATCAATTTTAGAGTGGATTTCATACAAGCTTAATCTCCATTTTTCAAAATGGCTAAGAGTGGCCTAATTTCTAGTATACATTCAGCTATCCATGCCATATTATTAGATTTTTAGAACATCCATGGGATCCATGATCCATCTCATATGACATCTATTTTATATTGGTATCACTTCATAGCTTCACTTCATGGGGCAATGATGGATCCAAAGGGCTAGCCTTTGTATTATTGAGCCACCTATTCAGAGGGATTAGACACATAGTCCAAAAATCTATTATCACATGCATGGTCTTCTAGCTTCATTCATTAGGTGATGATGGAACCAAAGGGTCAACCTTTGTATTCTTGAGCCACTTTTTGGGAAATTAAGCACTCAACTCCATTCATGATATAAATTTTGATACATCATAATCCATTACTTAGCCTTACTCAAGATCATAACAAGTTTTGTATTGGTTCACGTACTTCATGAGGTGTATTCATTCCTCTTTCTTCCTTTTTGTTTTACTCATCTTTTTTATGTTCTTGTCTTATATCACATATAATAAGAATTGGTTTACTCTTTTCTTCATTTTTCATATTCACACTTGCACAATGTGTTCTCTGTGCACTATCCAACATTACTCAGCATCACACAAGCTTCATGGGCTTCACTTTTATAGGTAAGTTCAAGTACACTTTCTATTTTTTCCCTTATCATAGTATTTTGCTTTATTGCATCACTAAAATAAAGGGGGGCAAATATAGTCATATAAAATGTGAAATTTGGTTACTTGAGTATGGATAAAGACACCTAATCTTTAAGTCTTCCTACTTGATTTCACAACCATTTTAGGCTTTTATTTCATTGATTCCAAGTCATCCACAACCTTCTAGACTTAACCCTTACAAACCTAGGTAGATATTTTAGGCCCAAATCCATCCCCTTAGGTCTAATTCCCTTTGGACAACATCACCCAACTTGGAAAAGAGCACTGAAACCTAGGGTGTCCTATTTTTGGTGTTATTATCCAAGTGTAATTTTGGTCCTAATAGTCATATTTTCTTGAATCCTTATCCTAATTCATGTCATCCTAATGCAAATTCATTTAACCCATGATCATTAATTTCTCTATAAAATTCCATTTAGAAGGGTTTACACTCATTTACAAAAAAGAAGCAAGAATACAAATAAGTACATTCAAGTACTTTTCCCTATTCTCTACATATAACCTTCCAGTATTATTTCAAGATTATTCAAACCCTTACACCAGACCTTAGCCATCTGAAATACACCCTGTTTTGTATCAAGTTACATTTTCAAACACAATTGCACCAATCACTTCAATGGGAAAACTAAATTATCTTCATCCCTCATTAGAGTATTGTTATGTAGGCAGTGTGCCCACACACAAGGTGTAAAGTGTGTCTAGCGTATCCTATACACAATAACCCCTTCTCTCTCTTTCCCAAATTACCATTCAAGTTCAATAATGAAGAGCTCTTATAACTTTGAAGATTAAAATAGATGCATAGTAAGCTTCATATATTTCTAGGATTTGATATTTCACTGATAAGGTAACAAAAACCTACCAAGCAAACCCAAAAAACTTAGATCTCTTAGATAATAGAATTGAAAAAGGACTATAACACCTAATAGTAGGGTATCCCACTTTTACCACTCCTATCCAATCTATAAATTAACTCTAGGATCTTATTTTTGATAGTCTCCTAAACTTGTATAATTTTTTTGAGACCTTACAACATCCATCTTAGTCAATTTATAGCTATTTTTGATTTTCTCTCTATTATTACTATTGACATAGGAAATTGCACCCGAGGCAAGGAGGCCTAGCTCTTGCCTTCTCCTCACAACATGGAAACTCCCCTCTCACCTGTGGGACCGGCGAAGTTGGAGGGGAGAGTCTCTAAATAAAGGCTAGCTCCCTTTGATGCATCGTGTTTGTTCCAGTAAGTGCTAAAGCATACATACATACATACATATATATATATATATATATATATATATATATATATATATGAGGGGGGGATGAAAATCAAGAAATTTTGGCCCAAAGTCTGCCCTCTCCTATTCTAGAGAAAAATCCCTCTTGTATGCCAAATCCTTTCTATCAAATGGCACTTGCTCATTCTGATTCATTTGATGCATCAATCAATCCTACCCTCAATCCTGTGTGCCTAGCTTTTCAGCATGCCTCTTTTCAGATAGCTCTTCTTCTACATGAGCAAACCCTCCCAAATCTTTCCCAACCTCCTCAAGTCTTTCAACATGATCTCCAATTTCCAAGCTGGAAGAAGGAACATCATGAACTAGCTTAGGACCTTGAAGAGGATAAAGTTGTTGCCTGTTCATAGAAGTAAGATTCCAATCCCAAGATCATGAGTTAGAAGTAAATAGTGGAATCTTGGGATAGAAAGGAAGAAGAAGAGTGGGGTTTTGCATAAAAACTTAAAGAAGATGGGGCTGCTCTTGCTCCTGAAGATGGTTGTGACTTCTAGGAAAGGCTTTTTGAGGAATATATGGATAGGTGGATTATAGAGTTGGAATCCAAAAAGAGATTCCTCAGCCAGTGTGTGATGGATGGTTCAAACCCAACAGCATATTCCATGTCTAAACACACCCCACCTACACATCCCTAAGAGAGCTATTAGGCCATTCCTGACATGAGTTTATCTATCAGCCTTCCACTTCACCCTTTCTCATGGAGGAACCTATCTTGAAGGAAGCAAGTGAAGAGGAGTATGCTTAGTTCATGATTGATCAGGGAGACTTCATGAGTGTGGATGAGGAGGAGATCACTTTAGGTGACATGGAGGAGCATGGAAAATCTCTTGTTCATGCTTTGAATGATTTGTTTGAGGTCATCAAGGTAGGCTAAATTATTCTTCAAGGAGGCTATGAGCTAGATAAGAGTAAAGAGGGCAGCATTGGGGTTCTAACAAGCATACAAAGAGGCTATAGTTTTTCAGATTTACCCCTTCAGGGGGTTAGTGAATCTAAAGATATCTTCTTTGAAATCATCAAGGAAGATGGCCATACCATAGAACCTGAACATGAGGCAGAGGAGAGCAAGCCAGTCAAGGGTGCGTATCAAGGGGCTTATGGTGATGAGCTGGCAACAATATTTTTCTTGATGGGAACCACTAGCTTAAAGAACCAATAGGAGGCAAGCTCCCAAGAACAAACAGAGTATGTATATGTTGGGATCATATTTGAATATCCACTCAGACTCTAGCCAACTCAGGTGACAGGCAAGAGGAGTATGTCACCATCTCTCTTTTCCATTTAGCTATTTGCTTGGCACCATAAGTCTTCTTACCAGGAAGGGGACTTGAGAAGTTTTCCTTTCAATCCAAGAGGGAGGTGAGCATCCCTTATTAGCTATACATAATAGTTTGTTTTAGTTTCTTCTCCTGCTTTCCCTAAGTGCAGTTTACACAAGTAGTGTTTTTAGCCTTGTGTGTTTTCCCTTTGGGTGTGGGGTAAAAGCTTCACATTTGATTCTCAAATCTTTCAGGCTATTGTTAATTCTTTCATCACTGTAGTTGACTCTGTGCCTAATGGACTACAAGGCAACTGAGTTCTAAAGCATAACAGGCATGCTTCCCCTATGAGTCACCAATTTGTTGACCAATTTTACCCACAAGCAAAATCTTGGTCAACTTCTCCCTTGTTATTTAAAGCCAATTCATTTCAGGTTCAGCAAGATCAATGAATTCAGTTCATAGCTGGGTTCAATGGTTCAAAGGTAGAAAGTTCATTAGCTTTGATTTAAAGGCTCATCGATGCGCTTGGTTGAACCATTGAACCATTGAACCATTTTGGTTCAATGGGTTCAGTTCAAGGAGGCCGCACTTCAAAGGAAAAGACTTGATGACTTTTGTCAAAGATAGTGATGTCCCAAAGGCCATCAATTTTAATGCAATAAACTAGCCATTTGGTTTTTGAACTTTTTGAGCATCAAGCATGGAAAAGCCCAAGGAATGCAGTGACCAGCCAAGAGATCACCCCTGAGGGCTGAAAGAGTAAGAAAGACAAAATCGAGAAAAGACAAATCACAGATGCCAAGGAGAAATTATATGGTGTAAAAGTGACAAGGTGGTCCAAGTGGCAAAGTGTAGGTGATTTATTGCCTGATAGTCCCCAAATGGCACAAATAGCAAGTAACACGGCCCGTGCATTTAAAAGGGGACAAATTTCAATCTATTGGCAGAAAAGAGGTGTGATCCATGCTTCCACATTAAAGCTCAAATGCTAAAGTCAAATTTGGTGATTATATATCATGGTTCCAGTAGGATTCTTCTAGAATGATGACAACACAATAGTGTTTTCCTCTTTCCAATAGAATGTGACAGGCCAACTTGTCAAAAAAAAAGCACCAATTTTCTTTCTCCTTTCTTCTATATATTGTAACTTCTCATTTTTGAGAAGGGTCAGATCTTCCACATTTTGCTAAGGCATAGCCCTGGTGAAATTACCACCTAAATCAAATAAAATTAGTTTTTACCTCCATTTGGATAGATATATCTGAGTATGTCTTGAGTGTTTGTTTTATGTCTAGTGATTATTTTCTTGATGCTCTCACAAGTTTAGCACCAACATACCTGTTATCTATAAGGCACCATCTCAATAGCTGACAGGAGAAGAGCAGTATTTGAGAAGTGTGAAATAGAGGAAGTTACTACATAATTGTGTGTCTCATAACACCTTTCGTGATCTCTTTCTTTTTTGTATCTTCAATTAAGGCCTCCCTGCCAGTTTTTAGCAGCCTGGTCCTTCTACCAAATGTGTAGTGTATGTATGTGTTTGTCTGGTTTTAGTGTGGGTGTGTGAAGGTCACCTTTATTTTGGTGCATCACCTCTTTAGAGTAGTTTGTTTTCCTTCATCTTTCTCCCTTTTCATCCCCCCCTTATATATATATATATATATATATATATATATATATATATATATATATATATATATATATATATATATGTATGCTTTAGCAATTGCTGGAACAAACACGATGCATCAAAGGGAGCTAGCCCTTATCTAGAGACTCTCCCCTCCAGCTTCACTAGTCCCATAGGCAAGAGGGGAGTTTCCATGTTGTGAGGAGAAGGTAGGAGCTAGACCTCCTTACCTTAGGTGCAATTTCCTGCATCAATAGTTCTGGCATGCCTAATGGGATCAACTGGGATAGGTTTTATCCTAAGAATTGAAGAATTTTGGTGTGATTTTTGACCAAATAGTCTTTAGAGGCTTCTACATCAAACACCAATAGCAACTTTGAGTTAAATCAATTGGTTAAGTAGTTTTGGTACCATACCACCTTTCAAGTTTTCCAGCACCATGTGCGTCAACAGTTCTGGCACGCTCGATGGGACCAACTAGGACAAGTTGTGTCCATAAAGTTGAAGAAATTTTGGTGTGTTCTTCAACCAACTAGCCTTTGGAGGCTTTTTGAATCAAACATCAATGGTGACTCTGAGTTAAATCAATTGGTTAAGCAATTCTGGTACCGTACCATCAAGAAGCATATTATGGTATGTATACCCCCATCATTCAAAGCCATGGACCCTATTTTCCTTGGCCAACATGGCTATGATCCTTACCAGCCTTATGTTAATCCTTATCAAGTTTAGTATGGCCAATCCCAACCCATTCATGAGCTATATCAGCCTTATGCCTAGTCTTCTCAATATGTCACTGCTCCCACTCAACCCAGTCTCTTTGCCAATCAACCCATTTCTGCCTTCAAGTGAGCACTGCTGGGATATGAAAAGTATGTAATAAATCTTGACACCAGAAGGGGATGTGGCCAAGAAATTCTTGATCATAACATCCATCAAGTGAGGAATTCACTGGATCAGATTAAGAATGAATGGACTCCCATTGAAAGAGCTAATTCACATAGGCTTACAAATGAGATGCTAGATGTGAGTGGTTTGATTGCATCTTTGGAGGAGAAGCTGAGTGTGCATGAGAGGTAGCCTTACCAAGTCTATCAACCTATATACTCACTGCCCCAAGCATCATATTAGTCATATACAGCCCTTGCTTATGAGCCAAGTTAAGCCTATCAAAGTCATTTCCCTAATTATGTTGAGGAGAGTTCTGAAATAGCAAACCTTGTGTTTAAGGCTAATATTGATAGACAGAATGAAGTGGCAAACCTTCAGATGTAACAGTCCATCTTGGCAATGAGGGAAGTGGAATCTAAATCTTCACTACCCTCTCACATTATGGCCCCATCAACCCCAAAGGAGATGCCTAATTCGAATTTCTTAAGTTGGAATCAAGTGGTTGAGTCACAGAATAGCAAGGGGGACAAAAGACATTGTCTAAGAGTGTGAGGTAAAATATGAGGTTAGTCCTTTTCAAGTTACCCCCACCCTTCCTCAGGAAGATCCTCACACTTCATGGCAATCTTCATGCACTCTCCATCTCTATGGTGTTTCCCACGAGCTCTAAGAAGTACAAGGTAAGGATTATCTGGCTAAGCGAGTTAAGGAATTGGAAGCTAGGATGAGACTGCTTAGAGAAAGAGAGATGGAGCTTTCAAACCTTATAGAGGAGCCAATGCCAAAAGACACCCCTTCCACCAATCCACAAGCTAATTTCAATATTGATGAAGTGTTGGTAAAGTGGAGGGACAAAAATCAAGAAATTTTGGCCCAAAGTTTGCCCTCTCTTATTCTAGAGAAAAATCCCTCTTGTATGCCAAATCATTTCCATCAGATGGCACTTGCTCATTCTAACTCATCTGATGCATCAATCGATCCTATCCTCAATCTCATGCACCTAGCTTTTCAAGATTCCTCTTTTCAGATAGCTCTTCCTGTACATGAGCAGGCCCTCCCAAATCTTCCCCAACCTCCTTAAGTCTTTCAACATGATCTCTAAACTCCAAGCTAGAAGAAGGAACATCATGAACTAGCTCAGGACCTTGAAGAGGATAAAGTTGCTGCCTATTCATAGAAGTAAGATTCCAATCCCAAGATCATGAGTTGGAAGTAAATAGTGGAATCTTGGGATAGAAAGGAAGAAGAAGAGCAGGGTTTTGCATAAAAACTTGAAGAAGATGGGGCTGCTCCTACTCTTGAAGATGGTTGTGACTTCCAAGAAAATCTTTTCTAAGAAGATATGGATAGGTAGATTGCAGAGTTGGAATCTAAAGAGAGATTCCTTAGCTAGTGTGTGATGGATGGTTTGGACCCAACAACATATTCCATGTCTGAACACACCCCACCCACACATCCCCAAGAGAGCTATCAGGCCATGCCTGACATAGGTGAAGTACTGACCAAATGGAAAGAGGAGAATCATTTGATTCTTGTTCAAGAACTACCTCCTCTTCCACATGAGTTCATCTGTTAGCCTTCCACTTCACCCTTTCTCATGGAGGAACCTATCTTGAAGGAAGAAATTGAAGAGGAGTATGCTCAGTTCATGACTGATCAAGGAGACTTCATGAGTGTGGATGAGGAGGAGATCACTTTAGGTGACATGGAGGAGCATGGAAAATCTCTTGTTCATGCTTTGAATGATTTGTTTGAGGTCATCAAGGTAGGCTACATTATTCTTCAAGGAGGCGATGAGCTAGATAAGAGTGGAGAGGGTAGCATTGGGGTTCTAACAAGCATGCAAAGAGGCTGTAGTTTTTTAGATTTACCCCTTTAGGGGGTTAGTGAATCTAAAGATATCTTCTTTGAAATCATCAAGGAAGATGGCCATACCATGGAACCTAAACATGAGGCAGAGGAGAGCAAGCCAGTCAAGGATGCATATCAAGGGGCTTATGGTGATGAGCCGGCAACAATCTTTTTCTTGATGGGAAACACTAGCTTAAAAAACCAATAGGAGGAAAGCTCCTAAGAACAAACATAGTATGTATACATTAGGAGCATGTTTGAATATCCACTTGGATTCCAACCAAATCAGGTGATAGGCAAGAGGAGTAGGTCACCATCTTTCTTTTCCATTCAGCTATTTTCCTGGCACCATAAGTCTTCTTACTAGGAAGGGGACTTGAGAAGTTTTCCTTTCAATCTAGGAGGGAGGTGAACATCCCTCGTTAGCTGTACATAATAGTTTGTTTTAGTTTCTTCTCCTGCTTTTCCTAAGTTCAGTTTGCACAAGTAGTGTTTTTAGTCTTGTTTGTTTTCCCTTTGTGTGTGGGGTAAAAGCTTCATGTTTGATTCTCAAATCTTTCGAGCTATTGTTAATTCTTTCATCATTGCATTTGACTCCATGCCCAATGGACTGCAAGGCATCTGAGTTTTAAAGCATAGCAGGCATGCTTCCCCTATGAGTCATCAATCTATTGACCAATTTTGCCCAGAGGAAAAATTTTGGTCAACTTCTCCCATGTTGTTTAAGGCCAATTCATTTCAGGTTCAGCAGGATCAATGAATTCAGTTCATAGCTGGGTTCAATGGTTCAAAGGCAAAAAGTTCATCAGCTTTGGTTCAAAGGCTCATCAATGCGCTTGGTTGAACCATTAAACCATTGAACTATTTTGGTTCAATGGGTTCAGTTTAAGGAGGCTGTACTTTAAAGGAAAAGACCTAATGACTTTTGTCAAGGACGGTGACGTCCCAAAGGCTATCAATTTTAATGCAATAAACTAGCTATTTACTTTTTGAACTTTTTGAGTGTCAAGCATGGAAAAGCCCAAGGAATGCAGTGACCAGCCAAGAGATTGCCCTCGAGGGCTAAAAGAGTGAGAAAGACAAAATTGAGAAAAGACAAATCACAGATGACAAGCAAGGAGAAATGATATGGTAGAGAAATGATAAGGCAGTCCAAGTGGCAAAGTGTAGGTGATTTATTGCCTAATAGTCCCCAAATGGCATAAACAGTAACATAGCCCATGCATTTAAAAGGGGACAAATTTTAGTCTGTTGGTAGAAAAGAGGCGTGATCCACGCTTCCACATTAAAGCTCGAATGCCAAAGTCAAATTTGGAGATTATACAACATGGTTCTAGCAGGCTTCTTCTAGAATGATGACAACACAACAGTGTTTTCCTCTTTCTAATGGAATGTGATAGGCCAACTTGTCAAAAAAAAGCACCAAGTTTCTTTTTCCTTTCTTCTATATATTGTAACTTCTCATTTTTGAGAAGGGTCAAATCTTCCATATTTTGCTAAGGCATAGCCCTGGCAAAATTACCACCTGAATCAAATAAAAGTAGTTTTTACCTCCATTTGGATAGATATATTTGAGTATGTCTTGAGTGTTTGTTCTATGTCTAATCATTGTTTTCTTGATGCTCTCACAAGTTCAGCACTAGCATACCTATTATCTACAAGGTGCCATCTCTGCAGCTAATAGGAGAAGAGCAATATTTGAGAAGTGTGAAATAGAGGAAGTTACTACATAAGTGTGCATCGTACAACACCTTTGGTGATCTCTTTCTTTTTTGTATCTTCCATTAAGGCCTCCCCACTAGTTTCTAGTAGCCTAGTCCTTTTGCCAAATGTGTAGTGTATGTATGTGTTTGTCTGGTTTTAGTGTGGGTGTGTGAAGGTCACCTTTATTTTGGTGCATCACCTCTTTAGAGTAGTTTGTTTTCCTGCATCTTTCTCCCTTTTCATCCCCCCCTTTTATATATCTATATATATGTATGCTTTAGCACTTTCTAGAATAAACACGATGCATCAAAGGGAGCTAGCCCTTATCTAGAGACTCTCCCCTCTAGCTTTGCTGGTCCCACAGGTGAGAGGGGATTTTCCATGTTGTGAGGAGAAGGCAGGAGCTAGGCCTCCTTGCCCTAGGTGCAATTTCTTGCGTCAACAATTACTATTTTTAGAAAAGGTAAAAATACAATCTATTTACACAAATTGGTGGCTTAATTATTTCACATTATTTACTAATTTACTCTACTCATACCCATTTATTTAATTAGGAATATAACTCCATTATTCTAAAAAATAATAAAATAGGGTGTCACTAATGAAAATTTATAAAAGTGTGAATTAGTAAGGGCTCTATCTAGGAGAGCATTGGAGTTCATATACAAAAAATATCTACAATATGTAAGTCTAAAAGACATGTAGGGTTGGCTTATCACATAATTTAAGATTAAGAAATGTACTAGCCATATAATACAAGGCCTAAAAGAGATAAGGTAAAAGTCTAGAGAGTCAATCTACAACTATGATCACATATTTTTTGATGTAATAAATAAACTAGAATTAACTTTTATAGATAAAGACAAAACAGCATGGTTCATTGAAGGACTACAAGGTAGGATTCAGTTTTCCACTATGCAAACATAATATGAGACAAAAGTAGATGTCAGAGGTGCTACACTATGTGCAGAACATATTGAGGATTATGGAGAAGCTCTTGTTGCTAATTCAAAATTTGAAAACACACTACAATATTTCATGAAAATAATGGTGTAATACCATGATATGGATAAACCAAAATTGAGTCTATGGTGCATCTAGTGTGAAAAAGGACACCATAGAAACAATTATCCTAAATTCAAGACAAAATTGTATGAGCTCTATTGGGTAGTAAGACATGTTACAATATAGTGTCATCTTTTGTAGAAATAAATCAATAATTCAAATAATCTATATTGTAATATTTACAAATTGACTAACCATGATGATAAGAATTGTAGAGCTTTATAGGAACTTAAAGATGGCATCTCCAATAATGTTTTTTCTATTACAGTGTAGCAAATCTCCTTAGTGAAACAAGTAAATTCAGGCCCAAAGGTTTATAAGAGTTATGTGACCCAAATGGGTCTATAGTGGATTTCAAGATCACCATAGTACCATCCTCATGGTATAGATAGATGGAATCCTTCACCAAGTTGGACACCCCCATCCCCTCAATACTAGTATGCAACACCTTGCAATTCACCCATAATGTAGTTACAATAATAAAATTGGACTCCTCCAACTACACAATAGTAATTCATCATGGGAGATAACAATCAACATTACCAACATTAGAACTTTACATAGCCATAAGGAGGATATTGAGGGAGATATCATTCTAATAGAAGAAGAGGTTGAGGTAGTTACAAAAGAGGATATCAAGGTAGTAGAGGAAATAATTATCAACCACCTCCTTTACAATGCTATCTATGTGGAGAATATAATCATGTCCAATGAAATTATCTAATTAATCCATAATTATATTCATATTACACATACTTTATAGTCTCTAATCAACATCATAAAAAATACTATAATAATTTAGATAAGTAGAGAAAGGACAAAGCCATCTAAAATGTAAATATGGTAAGTGCAGAGCCTAAATAAAATGCATTTCTAAATGTTGTGACATGACAATGACATGCAGAAAAATGACTGACTTTACTTGAAATACCTCAGGATTAGGGCATCAAAAAATTTAGACAAGATAAATACCTAGATCTAGCTATAGAAAAGAGTCTCATGAATGAAGTTGTGTATTTGCTAAAAAAATTCAACAATAGGAAACTACTAATGGTGATGATTCAACAATTGGTACACAAATGTATGGCCAAATTGTACACATTATATGACAATATGGATTTATCATTACACTTACAAATATCCTATAACTTTTGAGTACTATGTGTAACAAATACATATCATAGAACATCATCAATCTACTACATAGTCTCTTGGAATGTGCATAATGTGGCCAACAAAAGATAGAAAAATTGGTCTAGTATGTTAAAACAAAGAAACCATGGGATTTTGATGCATGGATTGATATTGAGGCTACTGGTTATGAGATCTCAAATTTTGTCTTTGATTTTAGCAACATATTTAATATGATTCTTAGGTCCACATGGAAATCTATTGGATGACCAACTCTCAGCTATAGCCCAATAACTTTGAGCTTAACTGATTATGAAAAAGTTGAGATTATTAGTAGATTAGAGGACATCAAGATCAAATTCATATAATTCTATCTACAATGTGACTTTGAATTCATAGATATGAATACTATAGTAATGCACTACCCTATGATGATAGGAAAAAATGGGCATATGATGGTCAGATGACTATCAATATAGTGCATAACTAGCTTGAGACATATCAAGGTGATAAAGTTATTTTCATTCCTCTCAATAGAGTGCACAATCCTTAAATAGTTATTGTTAAACCAGACTCTCCATACATTCCATAGGAAACTAGTTGGATGAAGGTTAATACTAAGGAGAATCCAAAATCTCTATGCATAGCTGACCATAACTTTCTATACCAACATGCCAAGCCTTAGGTACAATCAATCCTCTCTCAGTAGTTCAAGATAACATAACAATGGAGGTTGAAAATAATAGATACATAGCCTATGGTATACCAATTTTTCATCAAAGAGTACACTTCTATGTCTTCAAAGTCACCTACTTGATTAAAAGTTGATTTCCTTTATCAAGCCAATGATCACATTAAGGATTACATAGAACTAACAAGGGAAGGAAATCTGCCTTAGGAAGTAGATTTATCTATTAGTGGTGAATTAGATACCCACCTCCTCAATTGGGCCTGAGGTTACCATGAGCTTTGACTAATGTGAATGGTATTTACACATAAGTGATCATTTCTTATGTACTATGTAATAGAGGATATCAATGGTTTAATTTTATACCTATAAGTCCATATCCCAGCCATAAATTAGTACGTTATCACTCTAAACTATGCTTTGAATAGAGTTACTATAACATCGTGGGTAACTCATCAAGACAACTAACTTAACTGGGATGATGCTTGTGAACTCATGATCAACAAGTTTCAACTACTATAGTTCATCCAAACCAACTAGTCATTTTTTTAAGAAGGTGAATTCCTTGATATTCATGTACATAAATGTGTTGAAGTTTGGAATGAGGAATTTGTGGCACCTAAGTATTGGGTTCACTTTTTCCACTATACACTTACTCCCCTACCAGCAACATGGTACATGCATCAAGAGCATCAAAGGGAAACCAAACATTGGGCACAAGTGTAGAGTGAGTTCATACTAAATTTTATCTTTGAAGATGAAAATTCTCTAGTTTATAATGCACTACAGAAACTCAAGTAATTTTTAGCACCACAATATAATCAACTGCATAGAAAAACACAACCTCCAATCTTAATTCAACACTTCAAAGGTATAAAGCTGCTAAGACTGAAGAGTAAGATTTTACACATCCATGTCACTGAATCTAAGATGAGGTAGAAGATAGTGAAGATTCTAATTCTGATGTTGATTTAGATTTGAATGATTTATTTGAACTTGAGTGACATATAGAACCACTTAAGGATAATGACACAACACTAACTAAAGAAGAAAAGTTGTGCAACATCTAAATTCTAGAACAAGAGTGGTAAATGAAGATCTAGGAATTTGTGGATGAATTAAAATGTAATATTTATTAGTAACCTCTCAAAAAACATGTCACTAACATTAGAATAGAGGAGGTTCCATAATTGGCAAGCATAGGTGACTATTGGATGGAGATTTAAAATTCAAAATCCCTATAACTTTTGAAGGATTACCAAGACATATTTCCTACCAAATTATCATAGGTTTTAGGAGTCAACCCATCTCTTGGTGAGATGCACATTAAAATGAAGGAGTGCTCATGGCTAATCAAGAAGTGTCCATATAAGTTTAATTTGAATATGAAGCTAAAGGTAAAGGTAGAATTGGATAGAATTTAAGATGCATGGACAATCTATCTAGTAGAAAAAATCAATTAGGTAAGCCCAATGGTAGTTCATCCCAAGAAAATAGGATAAATCTAAGTATGTGGGGACTACCACATTTGGAATGATGCCTGCATAAATTATCCTTTTCCAATACCATTTATAGATTATGTTTTGGAATTTATCACAAGACACAAAGTATATTCTTTCATAAATGGGTTTAGTGGATATCATTAGATTTTGATTGCAAATAAATATCAATCCAAAATAACATTTTCAATAGAGGGGTTATTTTTCATATAAAGTCATGCCATTTTTCTTGAATAATGCACCTATGGTATTTTTGCATGTAATAGTTACAACATTCAAATATTTCATCCATGATTTCCTAGAAGTTTACCTTGATGATTGTGAAGTCTTCTCCATGTTCAAAGAGAAATTGTCCAAGATATGTTTAATTTTAGAAAAATGTCAATCTCTACACATCACTTTGAATTTGAAGAAACACTTGTTTTTTACACCTTTTGGTATTTTACTTGCACATGTTATTTGTAGTGATGGCATCCTAGTGGATAACACTAAAATCATAATAATCTTGAGTATTCCCCCACCTATTATTTCGACTAAATTACACTTCTTTATTAGGCACATAAGCTAATACCAAAAATTTATCAAAGGCTATGTATTAATTTCATCTCCATTAGATGTTGTACTATGTAAGAATGATAAGTTTGTATAGACATCAGAATGCCAAAACAAATTCATTGAGCTGAAATAATGACTGGTCACTATGCCCATACTTATTTTCAAATAATGGAGTAAGTCATTTCATATACATGTAAACACTGTGGGCATCATAGTTGGTGTTGTACTTGTATAGCCTAGATAAGGTGCACTTGATCATCTTATCCACTTTGCTAGCCAAAAACTATCTAACGTAGATAAAAATTATACAACTATGGAATGGGAAGTGTTGGCCATTATATTCATACTTCAAAAATTTTGGCACTATCTTTTTGTGACACTATTCAAAGTTTTCAGTGACCATCAATCCCTACAGTATTTGGTCAACAAACCAATGTTAAGAGATTGAATATCTTTCTAGTTGATGTTGTTTTAGGAATTTTAATTTTGCATAAATATAAAATTAGGTAGAGAAAGTGTGTGACTTAACCACCTCAATCACATTACAAATGGTGAAGAACTAGAATAACTATAATAATAATTTTTTGATGCACACCTCTTCCATGTCTCTATTATTCCTAAAAAAAACAAATCCATTTCCAACTTCCTTGAGCAAGGAATCTTCCCTATGCACTTTTAGGAATGGGATAAAAATCAATTTATGACTAGATAACTACATTATACCATCATTAATAGACTACTATATCACTTGGGAAAAGATTAAGTCCTATGTAGGGTTATCCTCAAACATGAACGACCTCAACTCTTAGAGGAAGCTCATCAAGGAGTCATAAGAGGACATATTTTAGGAGAGGCTACAACTAAAAAGATTCTATAGAGTGAAATATGGTGGCCAAATTATTTTTAAGATGTAGATAGATTTGTATAAAACTATGATGTCTACCAATGTATGGGAAAACTACTTCAAAAAGATGAGATGCCATTGTAACCCCTCTTAAAAGAGAAGATTTTTGAATAATGGGGTATTAATTTTTTTATACCAATCAACCCACAAAATAAACACAAAAAATTTAGATACGTCATTAATATGACAAATTATTTTACTAAGTGATTTGAATCTAATATCACACCTAGCTATAGTGTAAAGGATGCAATGAAGTTTTTATATGAAAACATCATTACCAATTTTGAATGTCTAATCAAGTTGGTAAGTGATAGAGGAACACACTTCCTAACTAATACTATCAATGCCTTGAATGAAGAGTTTAGAATATCTCATCATAAAATCATTTCCTATCACTTTCAGGCCAATGGCCATGCTAAAGCTTCAAACAATGTACTAGGGAAAATGATTACAAAGATCTACAATGTTAAGTAGGATGACTGGGGCATATTGCATAAATTATAAAAGGGCTACAATATTTACACAATTTTAATTGGTGTATGATTTACAGAGTGATCTACAGGTTGTTGCAAGATCAAGGAGAAGTTTTACATGTGTAAGTAAGATCATTTGAGTTGCAGGTTGTTGCAACCTTATGGGAGATCTACTTGAAGTACTTTGAGTACTTGTGTACTGGCAAGGTTATTACTGACTGTTTAGAGGTGAACACCAATTCTGTGTTTGAGTTGTGTGTTGGGACCATTTTTGGTAGGAGAGTGAACTCTTGAGAAGAATTACTATACACTTGGTGTGGGAAGCCTGAAAGGTGTGGAAGAGTGTGGCGTCTCTTCATTGTATTCTTTTTTGGATGAGTATTAGTACAGTTTGTGTTGTCTCTAATATTTTGTGTCATTTGTGAATTCTAGTTATTACTTTTGGTTAATTTTGCATATTTAATTGCTAATACAAGGTAATCATATTGTGCTCTTATTGAGGAGAAAGATCCTAACAAGTGAAATCAGAGCTATTTGTTTTTCTTGATTCCCCATCAACTGGTATCAGAGCTTTTGGTTGGGTTACTAACATGTGTTTTAGATTTGGTTAGTGTGTGATGATTACAGGTTACTCACAGGGGTTTCTATTTGAGTGGGAGTATAGCAATGGTAGAAGAAAGTAAGCTATGAATGGAGAAGTTTAATGGCAAGAACTATCAATTATGGAGGATGCATATTGAAGATTATCTATATCAGACAGATTTTTACTTACCATTGGGTGGGGTTGCATGCAAGCCCCTAGATATGAAGGATGAAGAATGGGAGGTTCTTGATTGGAAGGCTCTGGGATCTATAAGGTTGAGCCTTGCATCGTTTGTGATTTCTAACTTTTCTCAAGCTAAGACAATGATAGAGTTGATGGAATCTTTGGCAAATTTATATGAAAAACCCTCAGCTTTGAATAAGGTATTTCTTATGAAGCAATTATTTAATTTGTAAATGTTGGAAGGTAGATCTGTTCATAGTCATCTTAGTGATTTCCATGGTTTGGTAAACCAGTTAAATTTAGTCAATATTGTTTTTGATGATGAAATTAAGGCTCTCTTAATCTTATGCTCATTACCTAAAAGTTGGGAGAGTTCAGTAATGACAGTTAGTAATATTGCGTCTACTTCAAAAATCTTAAAAGTGGATGATGTTGTGAGTGTAATCTTCAATGAATAAATTCATAGGAAAAGCACATGTGAATCATCAGGGAATGCTTTGAGTGTGGAAAGCAGGGGAAGGCAAAGAGAGAAGATTGAGCATGGGAGATGAAGGTCCAAGATAGGCAAGAGATCCAAGTCCAGCTATGGCAGAATAACCTATTGGAAATGTGGAAAGCAAGGGCACTTAAAGAGAGATTGTTGGTTGGGTGAAGATCAGCATGAAAGACATGAAGAAGCAAATTTTGCAGATTATGTTGCATAAGATGCTCTGGTATGTTCCTTAGATAAAGTAGAATCTTGGGTTTTAGATTTTGGTGCCTCTTTTCATGTATCCCAAAATAGATAAATTTTTTCATGAGTATGTCCAAGGAGACTTTGGAGAAATTTATTTAGGGGATGGTAAGCCTTGTTAGATGGTTGGCAAAGGGAAAGTGAAGCTAAAATTGCAGACAGGGAACACATGGGTGTTGAAGGAGGTCATGCATATCCCAATCCTGAAGTAGAATTTGATTTTTGGTGGAAAGTTGGGTGATGAGGGTTGCACAATAACTCTCACAACAGACTCTTGGAAGGTTACCAAGGGTGCACTTGTTGTAGCAAGAGGTAAGAAAGTAGGTACGCTTTATCTATCTACTTGTATTACTAATTTTCTTTCTAGTTTATCTACTTCAACTGTAGATTTGAAGATGTGGCTTAATAGGTTTAGTCACATGAATAAGAAGGGGATGCATGTTCTTGAGTCAAAGGGTATGATTTCGGATTTGAAAAGTATGGATCAAGATTTCTGTATGCAGAAGAAGAAAGTGACATTTCTTGAGAAATTCAATGTTAGTGACAAGAACAGGAAAGCCTTGGTTTTCAAGGAGAAGGTGATGGACAGAGATCAATGTAAGGGCCTGAATAATTCTGAGCAGAGCAAGGTTGATTTAGACAGGGTTTTGATCCAAAAGGAGCTCGCGAGTAAAGGTCATCGCTCACAAGTAAAACACAGAGATTGACGTCAGTTAGAAAACTAGCATCAGCATCTAGATAGGGACTGACATCAGCTATGTGTAGCCCAATGTCAGTGACTCTGGATAGATAAACACCAGCATCAGTCAAGGGGAACTGATGTTGGTGATGAGGCAGTCGCATGGAACTGACATCAGTCAGATGCAGACTAAGATGTGACTAGCATCGGTCACTGAGATGGATTTTGGGCAGACAACAAGCTATCAAGGAGTCTCAAGCACCCATATGGAGGACTTAAAGGGTAAGTAAGCCTCAAATTCATCATTTCCCTTCTTTACACTACTTATTTCTCACTGATGGTCAAGAACGAGGAAGTTATTAAAGAAGTAGAGTAGGTAGATTCAAGAAACAGTGGGAGCTTGGCATGGATGAAGGATGTGATACCTTGGAGAAGAACCAAATGGGAGTTTTCGGGTGGAGTTGCTAGCTGGAAGAAAGCACTAAGAGATGAATGGATGTTTAGAATAATGAAGAGTGAGAATGAACACGTGAGATAGAAGGCCAGGGTATATGGTCTTGTGTAAGTTTTAGGACAATGGAGGTTTGACCATTGTGTTTCTCTTTACTAGGTTGGATAATATTAGCTACATTATCCTATTACTATATTGTGTGCTTGTTACAGGGTTACACATACAGGGAGTTGATGAACTAAAGGTAAAGCTAGTTCTGAGGTGTGTCATGAGGAATCTGGGAGCAGCAAGATTCTTTAGCATGAGTGTGTTCTAGGGACATGGAAGGTCACAGGTTGACTTTGTCTTCAGATGATTGTGTGAAATTGGTTAGCATGTTGATGGTTGGACAGTTCTATGAATAGTGTCTTGAATCACATAATGAGGTTAAGTGCATGGTATGTACTAGACCTAAGATTTCCCAAGCAGTGGGAGCTGTCAGAAAGTTTGGGGTCAATCCAAGAAAGAAGCACTTGAGGGTAGTTTAGTGGATTCTTAGAGGGACCAGCAGCAGGTGCACATGCTATGCAGGGTCTAGTTATTTTCTACATGGGTTTGTAGATGCAGATGTGGTAGGAGATTTGGATGACAGGAAGTACACCATAAGAATTGTGGTGGTTGGTCCTCAAGAGTGATCTTGAAGAGGGATACAAATCCAAGGGAAAAAACTAGATGATGTACAAGTACAGGTATAGTTGCAGCTATTTATCTCCAAGTGGGAGATTGTTAGGTTATGGAGCTAAAAGCTTTAACTATGCAGACATGGAGGAGGTTGTTGAGTTCTAGGTATACCAGCATTGGCAGTGTAATTGATGTCAGTCATCTATAGTGTAGAGGGCAACCAGCATCGGCAGGAGGTCGGCTGATGTTGGTCAACTCCAGGCAGACAGAGACTGATGTCAATCACCTGTGTAGTTCTAAAACTATTTGTTGCACAAATAATTAGTTCATTAAACTAAATGTTTGCATGTAAAAGGCTATTTTTAGTCTTGAGTTGCGATCCTAATTATTGTAAATTAGAAGTCTAAGTTATTGTTTAGTGTGGGATCTATTTATAGACCCATTGGTATGTATTGTAAAGTGTGTTAGATAGCCAGTGTGCTAGTTAGAGTTGAGCAAGTGTAGCTCCTTCTAGTTCCACAGATGAGCAAATAGAGGAAGGCAAGGTAGATCCTTCCAATTGTAAGAATAGAGTGATCTACAGGTTGTTGCAAGATCAAGGAGAAGTTTTACATGTGTAAGTAAGATCATTTGAGTTATAGGTTGTTGCAAGCTTATGGGAGATCTACTTGAAGTACTTTGAGTACTTGTGTACTGGCAGGGTTATTACTGATTGGTTAGAGGTGAATATCAATTATGTGTTTGAGTTGTGTGTTGGGACCATTTTTGGTAGGAGAGTGAACTCTTGAGAAGAATTACTGTACACTTGGTGTGGGAAGCCTGAAAGGTGTGGAAGAGTGTGGCATCTCTTCATTGTATTCTTTTCTAGATGAGTATTAATAGAGTTTGTGTTGTCTCTAATATTCTATGTCATTTGTGAATTCTAGTTACTTATTGCTTCTAGTTAATTCTGCATGTTTAATTGCTAATACAAGGTAATCATATTGTGCTCTTATTGAGGAGCAAGATCCTAACAAGTGGAATCAGAGTTGTTTATTGTTCTTGATTCCCCATCACTCATAAGCTCATCCATATATAGCCTTCTTGATCCTTGGACCTGACAAACTACTCACATAACTACTCATTGACTCATCTCACACAAGAAACAAGTCCATACTTCACATTCTTCTCAAGGGACTTGAGTTAGATCCCCCTAACTCCATGCTTCTCATAATCACACCACTTGAAGCCACAAACCAAAACATATCAACCAAAATATGCATAACATCTCACAAGATTGACATACCTTGTTTGAATATACCTTCACCCTTGTATAAGCTACCAACTTCATACTAATCTCTAAACTTCTTGGACCTAAGAGACCTCTTTCAAAGATCAATATACCTTCTCATATGAATCTCACCATTACTACTAATCTAAACATCAAGAACATGTTAAAAATAACTAGACTTACCTAAATCCATGCTCATAAGAGATCTCAAGACACTACACCATATCAAATCACCTCAAACTGATGTAACAACTCACCTTCATGACTTTCTTGTCATGCAACATAGTCAAGACCCAGCAAGCATCTACCATGCTTCTTCTTTCTATAAAGTGTCTCCTTGAAGCCTAGAAG
>JARHVA010005127.1:0-267500 GCA_037957365.1 Torreya grandis | reverse complement strand
GGTCACTATCAGTAGAAAGAAGTAATCGGTTCTAATTTCAAAGGTGTAACCAAAGGATTCCCCACCATCACTATAGGCATATTAGGTTGAATAAAGTGCACTAGAGTAATGAATAACAAAAAAAAATAGGCCATAAAATAATTAGTCATTTTCATAGCCAAACGTAGGTGCAAGAAGGAAGAAAAAACAAGAAATAAAGAAGAAACACAACACCAACATGCAACACATAAATTTAAATAGGTTGAGGCCTCATAAAATGCCAAAAATGTATAATTAAACATATAAAAGGCTCAAGAGATGGCTCAAAAAGTCATGGAAGTTACCACTACAAAATAACAAGTGCAAGAAAAGAAAGAGAAGAAATAAAAGAAGAAAAATGAAAATGAAAACAAGATGTAGTAGACTAGGCACAATAATAGGGAGAAGAATCTGCCAAGAAGAAGAAGGAACATGATGAATCCCTATGAAAATATCAAGTGTAGGCACAAGCACAAGTCCAAGTGCAATACTAAGCTATGCAAGAATAAGAATAGAAGAAGAGAGAAGTAGAATAATAGAGGAATAAGGAAAAACAAGAGAAAAAGTAGGAAGAAGAAGAAGATGTGAGAAATAAGAAAGAGAAAGAGGAAGCTGAAGAGAAAAGGAAGAAATAAGAGGAAGAAAATATCAATAAAGAGGAAGTGTACAAGAGAAGAGAGGAAGAAGAAAAGAATAAGTAAAAAGAAGAAGAAGAAGAAGAAGAAGAAGAAGAAGAAGAAGAAGAAGAAGAAGAAGAAGAAGAAGAGGAGAAAAAGAAGAGGGAGGAAGAAGATATGAAAAAGAATTAGGATGAAGAGGTCAAATAAAAGATAGCTAAGAATGATACATAGTAAGCTAAGATGATAGTAGAGGCCAAAACATAATAGCAAGCATCAACCATGATGTAGGAACAAATGCAGTTACCACAACTTACACTAGGAAGTGTATGGATATGAGATATTCCCTTAGTCACTACTTAGTTTCCATGCCATGTTGGGATATCAAAATAACCACAAGCACACTAGCCACTCTTCTAATTAGGTAGGAGGCCTCTTTGGACATATCTCACCTAACTTTGAAGAAATAATTAGAGGGTGTTTTAACATTCCAACAATCTATCGCATAAAAGGTTACCTCCCTAGAGAAAGAATGGGACCAATCAAAGGTACATAATGTATAACTCAGTGCTCACATGCATGAAATAGTGAATATAATTCAATAAACTTGCCTAGTCATGGCATCTCAAGTCATAGGGGAAAAAGTCATTTTATACCATAATTGACACAAGACCTTGGTCATAAAGCTTACAAAAGACTGGTTCATAACACAATAACTTCATGCACTCAACAACTTGGGATATAATTTGAAGACTAACACCATGACTTTGATTAATAAACTAGAGGAGTATAAAAGTATGCATGACATCATAACCCTACAAGCCCATTATATTACATTTAATCCTCTATACTAGAAGTAGTAGCATGACAATTCCCTTACCAACTTCAGCATTGACTTCACCACAACTAACATAGCTAGCATAACCATGCACAACCAAACTATATTATCTAATGAAACTAAACTTGATTTCTATAAATATTTTAATTTCAAGGATAATATGCATGACCAACTCTTCAAATAGCAATAGGACCTATGATGCAGTGCATTTATGGGGATCTAGGTAGAAAAACATGCAAAAAATTTGAAGCAGCTGAGCACATAGATTCAATTAAAGGTTATTAATATAAGGGTAAAACTAAGTGCCACTTAGAATTCAAATCTAAAGGGAATCATTGGGTGTTATTCACCAATACATGTCTTGATTCACATGGTCTAGGAAGTGATGCTTAACTAGGAGGCATTCAAAACTGACCTAGCTCCATTCTATAGTGAGGTGACCCTAATTCTTAAAGTTCTTGTTTATATGCCACCATCAGAACTCCATTGAGAGTTCATATAATACACAAATTATAAGTTTGATGCCAAGGATACTACTAGCTATACTTCTTACTTATAAACACCACCTCCTTCTATTTGAGTATTGCGTAATGCACAAATTTTTGAAAATTTTGTAAAGTTTTGAACAACTTATTGTATTAGGGATGACTAATGTGATAAGCAGGGCTAGTATGGTTTAAAACCCTAAAGGGAAACCACTTGGTTATTCCAACCTATTAAAAACTTAAAAGTGTGGTAGGTTTGTGTGATACTTAGTTTAAAACCTAAAAGGGTGGCTAAGTAGTGTGCAAGAGGTGAAAACTAGAAATGGCACCTTGAGTGATTACTATGATTCTTGTTAGTCCACCCAAATTTTCAACTTCTACCCTCAGCATATAATCAAATGAACTTGTGACATTATCTCAAGATGAGATAACACTTTAAGTTCAAGAAAGTGTTGGGATAATAAAATTGGATAAGTAAAGTTCTAAAAAATATTCTTTGAATATTTTTGCATTATATTTGAAATTGTCAGCTCTATGTATTTTGTCCTATCTTATTTGGCTTGTGAAAGGATATAAGATGAATAGTATATTTTTTTTGTGCCAATGTATGAGAAGAATATGAATGGTCAATAAATACAATGACTATAAATATGTATACTTTTATGAAGTAGTTTTTGAAATTTTGTTGACATCAATATAAACTTCTGGTTATGGTTACCTATCATATTTCTTATGTTACTTCTTGTTTGCATTATCATGTTTAATGTTTGGTTCAATATTATCTAAAGTTATCTGATTACTCCGTAACCCTTAAGAAATATTTGGATTAATCTAGTTCCTATCTATCACACAGTAACTCACTTTCATCATGCTTCTATTAGAATATGAATGCTTTGTACTATCTTTCACATTAATAAAACTTATCTATCCTCATCCTTAGCATGTTATGTTTATTAGGAACCTCTGCTAAGAAGATATAAGGGATTGATATCCTAAAAATAAATATTTATAGTCTCAAAATCAATAAGATATCTTTTAAACAACTACGAAATCTTATCCATCAACTTCTTATGCAAAATCATCACAACATTAGATTCTATATATAGAGTATCTATGCATGTGACTTTCCCCTTAGAAAAATATATTAGTTACATGATTTATTTATTAGTCTTATATATTGTCCCCTCAATTTTAGCTCATAATTTTTCAATTGTATCTTTGACCAAACCTTCAAAAAAATTCTTGACAACCAACTACCAAGAGGATAACTCATATCCATGACCCTCGTGTCTTTCAAAATGGGTATTCTTTCCCTTTCATATTTAAAAAATAATTGTATCAAGGTTTGCATCTATTTATGCTAGTAGAGAAATTTTCTCTCTTTATGGCCACATGAATTTGTACCCAAGTAACTTTTAGTGGTGTTATTAAATTTAGGTGAGCATACACTTTGTTCCTTATAGCATGGCGTAAAAATTAATATTGCATTCCATATCTTTCATTTTATTATAAAAACTAGATACATCTCCCCACTTATGCTGATATTTATCCTTTTTAAACCTTATTAAATTAATATATAATATAGATTGTTTGTTTCACTTTATACATTATATACAACCCTCATAGGTACCTAAATGATTTTTGCTTATTGTAATATCTTCCTAGACTAGTCATATCTCCTAAACATTTTTTATATGACTCCTTTAGTTACATCCACAAAATTATAAGGATCCTAGCTATATTTATTTGGGTATGAAGGATTGAGATTTCCCTTATTTTTTATAGAGGAATTATCCTCTTTTTGATCTATCTCAACATTCTCACCCTCTTTCACCGTAGTCTTCCTATTGACCTTTCTTAATGTATCAATTGATCTATCAAAATTGAATCCCATATTTTTTTTCTCAATAGTTATTAGGTCTTGTCTATCAAACTCATCTTATTTTAACTTCTAAATCCATGAAGGAATATTAATTATATCTTGTTTCTCTATTTGATCAATAGATGTAGAAGTGGTAGGAAATGATTGACCTAATGGGTACATTGTGACTAGAGTATGTTGCATATTAGGAGAAGGTGCAATAAACTTTGGGAAAGATGGAATGGCCTTTCTCCACCTAGTGAAATTTTGAGGTGGCATGTAATTAGGTTTTACCAATGTCTCATTTAATGAAACCATGGAATATTCCTCCTTAGTGACTTGAGAAATAAGTATACCTAACTGTGTGGATGGACTAGGGGTGTAAAATGTGAATCCAAATTAGTAATATTTACTAGGTTTTCAAAATTCACCTACTTGATTGGTCTACTAGTTTGTGTTCTATCTCAAATGAAATATAAATAATTTATAGGGGTTTGGAGTAAATTTTTCATAGATGTTATAACTAATGTGAAAAAAACCCTAATAGGAGTAGTGGTAGAACCCTCAGTTATCACTGGGACTTGAGTTGTATTTTAAAACATTAGCATCATGAATGCCTAGGGCCTTTTATTGGACTTATGAAATTAAAAATTAAATAATGTGAAGGGTCAGTGACTTATACTATATCAAATGTAGTAGTAAAAATAATAGGAGATGATAAATAATGGATAGGTTGTGCACTTATATTTAAGAAGTGGTAATGATATTTTTTTGCAATTGTTGCCATTATTACTTCTAGATCAATTCCCCTTATATAAATTGTACCACCCTCCTCAGAAACCTTAATAGTAGTTGTGGATTCTTTGGGATATAACTCTCTAAATAATAATTGAGTAGATTATGAGGTAAATATATTACCTTTCTATCTTATTTTTATGCATTTATAGGTAAAGGACTTGGAGGTGAAATTGAAGTTGGGTCTAAAACTAAATTTCTTTGCATGGACTCTACTACATTCTTTGTACCTTATTCTTCTTTTTATAAAAACTTAGTTGCAACTAAGTTAACATTTTATTTTTTAACCTCATTAAAATCTCCACATATATTTGTTCCTCCAAATTTAGTTTCATCCTCTTTTTATTCATCTATTCCCTTAGAAAATTTTATACCATCAAGTTTTTTTTCATCTTTAGACAACCATTCTTCTTCTTCATCTTCATTTATTTCTTTTTGTTATTCCTCTGGTTCAATCAAAATCCTCATATAGAGGTCCTCATCTAATAAATAATCCTTTGGGATAGATTTATTCTTATTGTGAAACCTTAGGAGACATAAGAGGAGTCCTAGGATTCCATTGTTAGGTCTTTATAGGTCATTTTGGAGGAGAAATGGATGGTCCTAAAGTGGGTGGAATAGAAGATGAAGGGGCTATAAAAGTGGAAGGTGGATGTGAACTAGGAATGGTTGTATTCATGGGTAGAGACATGGTGTGAACTAGTTATGGATAATAAATATTGATAGGATGTTGAGTTAATAAATAAGGTAGACTCACCTACTCCACAATGGTCAATAGAGGTAGGTAAGTAACATAAAATAGCCATGTTATCCTACCATGACTTAAATAAGTTTTCTCACATCAACTATGAGCTAAAAAGTGGTAGATCTTGGGGATGTGGATAAATTTACATTAACATTAGACTCATATTTTCATCCTATTTCTCCAATTTCACCTTATTTATCAATTATATAAGTCTCACTATCTACTTCTGGTTGGTAAGGAGGTCCATAAACCAGTGTTAAAATCCATTACTCACTATCAATTTTCTTACCTCTTCCTTAGTGATAGTAGGATCATACTAGATCATTTGGGACAATATAATGGGCATATTATCCTTGTGTATTATAATGGAAACCTCAATGACATCTTAAAAATTCATAAATATGGAATCATTATTACACCAATATTTTCTATATGATATCTTAATTTTTCTCTCATATTTATTTAGGTACTCTCTATCATTTTTCTTTGGATCCCAATATCTTAATGGTGACATCTTCATAACATAATGTATTATTATTTTTCCAATAGATCTAAGGTGTCCCCATTTCATGTATTATGTGTATCCAATGTTGAGAGGAGTTGGATGTAGAGCTCCTTATTTGGAACCCCTTAGTTAGACATATACACTATCAACCAACTATGAATCAAATGCTTGTGTAACCACTTTTTTTGGAACATTAAGTGGTAAATAAAGATACTATGATGTATTTCCCTCAATTATAATTATGGTATACTCAAGGTTATACCAATAGTCACCCATTTTCTTTATTTTTATCTTGATATGATTTGATAACTAGAGCATATTCTCCCCATAGATGCCCTATATACCATAAAGTAAAATGTCTCTAAAATCCTTTGAATTTGATTCCTATATATATATATATATATATATATATATGTCTATATATATATATGTATATATATGTCTATATATATATATATATATATGTATATATATGTCTATATATATATATGTATATATATACATATATATATACATGCATACATATATATATAGATATATATATACATATATATATGTGTGTATATATATCTATATCTATATAGATACACACACACACACACACACACACACACACACACACACACACACACACACACACACACACACACACACACACATATATATATAGCTGTGTGTGTGTGTGTGTGTGAATGATGTTGAATTCATCACATACACTATTCTTAGGATATTTTATGGAAGGTACCCAAGGTTATCCATAATAAGGGTACACCTTGTTATTTAAGGTGTCTACTATATAAGACATCACCTAAAAATTTCCATATTAAAAGTTAGTTGGGTTTCCAATTTGATGTAGTACGTTAAAACTAATTATTTCCTAAGCGAAATGATCTTTTTTGAAATCAAAATAATGTCTAATAGTAGGAGCCATAACTCATGGAGATATGAGATGTTAGGGAAACCATAAAACTAGTTTAAAAAACCTATAATAATTCTTATCTCGAGCCTAAAAACAAGTATGAGAAGGGAGGAAATTGGACCTTTAATTATAAATTTATTTCTTTGTCAGCCCATTGACTCAATTTACCAAGGATTGTATTTTTAGATAACCATGAGTTTATACTATTTTTACTATAGTTTATTTCTATAATATGGATCCTATAATAATTTTCAAACAAATTAACACCAATATAGGCTATAAGGGTGTTATTTAACTTGAAGTGTAATATTTTCCTAGGATTCTACACATTTAAAAATAAAGCATAGAGTAATTAAATGTAGGTCATTACCCCATGTTTTTTTGCATCATTATGTAGGCCTATTGCCTTGATATCCAAGATGTCACTCTTATATTTATATGTAAATATGTATGGTTTATCCCCTAATTAACATGGATTTGTATCATCTACTTCCTCCCATATGGTTTAATAGTGTTTGAACTTGTGTTGCAATGTTGGTAAATTGAATATTATAACCATGTATTATTCCATGCCTATAATTGAATAAATAGAGGGGGGAGGAGGGAAATGTGATGAATAAATTTGAACAACACAAATACTCTATGTGATCCTTGAAAAACATAAATTATCTTAGTCACTTAGGAGATCAAATTCATAATTTGCATAGAATAATAAGAAAGAAATGATATCAAATCAAGTTCTTGAGACCAAATATCTCTTTTAGATTCCTAGGATATTAAAAAATAATGCATATAGTTTCCAATTTGTGTGGATAAAATTTATTAATGGCTTTTACTCCATCCCCCATCTACTCTTTTATTATTTGCATTTTGATTTTACAGTATTAGCTTCCATGGATTGAATTACCACGTCACCATTTCACTACTTTTGGGTGCCTCATCATATTAGTACAATAAATGTCATCCTTTTACACTTTTGAGACATTTATTTCATGATTTAAAATTACTTTGTTTAGTCTTAAAAATGTGGCTGCATTTCACTTGTTCGCTACAAGCCAAGTTTTATTATTTTTTACTTTTCTTCTTCGGTCACGAGTTCTTTGGATGATGACATTTTAAAAGATCTTGGTGACTCACTTGAAACACAATTTTTTTTTTGATATGATTTGTAATCCATAGATAATAAAGACTAAATCACATGTATAAATCCTAGTGATCTATAAGGGCTTTAAACTTTGAATCTATACCATGCTATGTTAGACTGTAGGTTCCCAAGATGATGCCATGTGAATGGATCTTGATACTTCACTTACCCCTGGACCATATAATATATGTTGCTAACATAAACCATATATTATTAGGATTATGGCATGTTTATTAATATCATAGACCTAAAATATCACTAAACTTTGTGGACTATGTAAGTTTCCTTTGGCTGAGATCAAAAGGATAGTGAAACTTAGCAGTTTCTTGCTACTCTACTTATCTAGATGACTTCGTGATGTGTGATCACTATTTAGGTTGTGGGTTAGTAGGATGATGACACTTAGTGAAATTAGGATTAATCAAAGACCAAAACATTTTTATAAACTTTTCAAGTGATAAGAAGCTTTGGAAGAGTGGGATGTTGACACTTGTCATAATATTGGTGACTCCAAAGCATGAGGACTTGATCGATTGTTGAAGGTAATGAATAAGTAGAATAGTGACAATTGGCATGATTAAATGAGCTTGTATACATCCCAAAGATGATATGTAAAAAAATATTGATCATAAAATAGCCTACATAAGATAAAAATGAAGCATACATGTACTAAAACATGATGCAATTAGTCTTGATAGTTACTCAAAATGTTTATTTTAGAATCCAAATAGTTTAAAAAGAAAAATATCAACATTTAAAATTTTAATTCCAAAAAAGAAACATAATACCCTAAATAAAAATTTAACCTTAGTATATGTTAAATATGTCAATATTTGTATTATAATTCTGTCTTCTCAATAGATCAATTCTTTAGACTTTACCTCAGAAAAATTTTCTAAGGCAAGTGGGTCCCTATTTGACATGATCAAAATGGGGTGTGTTAGGGTACAAATTCCAACTCAACAACACCTTTAGTTACTCCTCTAGATCCATATGTTGTTTAATGAATAATTTCCACCATCATTCCTTCAATCATTGTGGTATAGGTCGATCTAGGAATGATGCCCAAAAATAACAAGTTATTAACTTTTATCATGCATCTAACTTAGGTTCCTATTTCCACCATAGCTCCTTCAACCATAACCATATTTTTATTTTATCCAATAAAAAGACCTAATAAAATGAAAAAAATTGGATCTCTTGTATACTTGTGTTCATATTACCCATCCCATTACTCCCTACTTTTCCTTTTTCTATCACCCTATACCCCCAAGGATTTTGATTTAACCAACCAATTTCCTCATTCTTATTGAACCCCCAAATTATAGGTGTCATTGGTCTATATATTAACATGACAAATGATAAATGTCATACCCAATTATTCCCATATGGATCCACATTCATCCTTCCTATTTTTCTCTCATGACCCTCCCCTTCCTTCCTTCCTCTTCATCCATTCTTCCTCTTACTAGGCCTCTGCCATCGACTTTTACCTTTACCACCTTTCCTTCATCCCCTTACACTAACTTGGGAGTTACTATAGGCCTAAGTTAGGCTAAGACCTTAGCACCTACCGAAACATATAGACCAAAAATGGTCTATCATGGTGACCTTGAGGTCTAATGGTAAATTTTATAAAGAAATTAGGTGCATGAAGATATTTATTACATAGAGGTTCACTTAGGATTGGGACCTAGTGGTATGCAAAATTGAATATGACCTCTTCTCCCTCACCAAAGTGATGACATCTAGTGGGGAGGAGGAAGTGGTTGAAAACCATATATCAGTGCTCTAATATACCAATGAGATATTCTATAAGCTCATGGAAGACATCAAAGAAAAAGTCAAAAGACTTGGGTCATAGCTAAGGATCACTTTCCTATTGGGGCTGATTGGTTGAGTTGTGGAATACATTTTATAACTATTTAAAAGTATTGGAAAGGTGACTAAAGACTTTTCCATGATAAAATAACACTTCCAACACACCCAATCATATTTGGAGAGGGTTACCCACATGGATAATAAGTGCAAAAAGTTTTCCATGGTTATTCATAAGGTCATGTTATTAGAGCTTAAGCTCATGCCTCTGGTCGATGTAAACCTATATCAAACTTATGCTAAGAGAATGAGGACTTTAATTGAGGAGTGGTTTAATATGGTGCAATTAGTGATTAAGACTTTGGATAAGATCAATGAGAAGATGTTGAATTAATTCAAAGATGTCAGCATAAATATTTTATTCCACTCATATGGACTATAGATGGAAAAATGGGAATTTGAGGTCCACCTAGCCAAATTTTACGAGGTCATGTGGAGGAAAGTGGTGAAACTCAATAAGTTTAAGGTTAATGTGATTCTAGAGCTTATAACCTAGTCAAAATCTATCATTAGGTAGGTGTTTGAGGTAAATTTTTTACTTGAGGCCCCAGTCCATGTCCACAAGTAGTTGTTAGACTAGGCTAAGGTAATATTTTAAGAGGTGCCTATGAACCTTGACAATTTATATTAGTAATTTAACATAATGGTAGTTACACTAGAAGCTAAGGAGGCACATCCTAGGTAATTAGGAAGCTAAAGATCTGCCCCTAGATCCTTAGTGATTTTTTTTAGTGGTCCAAAGGGAATATTTTGTTAAGATAAGGAGAATAAAATATTGAAAATAAGTGTAACAAAGTTTTATTCTATCATGGCCAAGGATAAAAATATTGTGATAGGATATGAATCACATCATTTTATATATTATATTCTACATTCTTGTAAATGAGTCAACATTTAAATACACAAAATTCATTTTAATTAATGTTATTTTATTCTTTCTATCAAAATTTGTTTTGTGTTCATAAATTTTGTCCACTAATTCATTTTTTGTGATGTGATGCTACCACTAGAGAATTGATAATGTGATCTTTTATGGATAGTGAATGTAGTAATCATAATGTGCTCATGTAAGTTTGATTCATTTCTAGGTTCTAGTTCTAATAGAATACTCAGTATGTATGTGTAATTAGTTTTACATAGATTTTTGGAGGATTTTTTCTGTTACTTTACTACAAAACTCCTTACATGTGTTTATATTTAGTGAAGTACTTAAAAATTAAGCGTTATTTAATTTCTCAAACTCCTTCCCTATGTGATTAAGAGTTTGAACCTTTTGTTAAATTTGACATATAATGGTATAATTGTAGTTGGGCATGCCCTTTATTTTGAAATCATTAGCACATTTTGTAAACTAGGAATCTCTTATGTGCCTTACCTTACCCTCTATTTTATGTTTATTTTGGACTCATCCACCCTTCCCCTCTCATAAATAAATTATTTAAATGAAACCCATTATCACTCCGAGATTTAAATCTATTAAAATAGATTATATAAGTGAACTAGAACATATTTTGTCAAATTATATATTGATCCTCTAGTGGTAGCATCACATCTCTTAGAGACATATTTCAAGCAAACTATATCATGGAACCTAATACCTACAACCCATACCCTAAAATTCCCTAAAAGGAAATGTAAAATAGGAGGACACAAGTAAATTATTTTAACCTAAGTATATTCCTAACACATAATCTCATAGGTGCTTCTTGGGACTAGATTTTGGGAACAATAATGATTGGCACTAGAATGAGGAGTCCCTAGTAGTAAAAGTTTTAAGTCATTGTTATATCCCCCAAAAAATTAGATCCTATCAATAAAATCATCATATCCCAATACATCTTTAGGAGATTGATTATTTCACCCTTGCTCAATTTGGTAGTGGTAGACCTAGGCCTATAGTTACCCCCACTAACTCATGCTCTCAATTTACCCTAGAAGACCAGTACCTATGGGCACTCATATGGACTAGTTAGTTAGGTCTACCATTAATTTTCATGAATATGTACATGATCACCATAAGAACCCATAAATATAGCTCGCATGATTCATGCCTAATGTGGTAATAACTACTAAGGAATATGTGACCTCATAAAAAATGGATATCAAACTTCTAAATTTAGAACTTGAGGACATTTCTTACTGACTATTCTCATTCGCCTTACTAGATATGGATTATGAATGGCTCTTAAATATTCATAAAATAATTCATTGTGGATTGGGAGCAACTTAGTAACATGTTTTTATCCCAGTTTGGACATGTTTTTGACCCTAGTGTGTTATACCAATAATTTGCTTGTATTAATACAAAACTAAATGAGCCCATTAGTAATTTTACTACTAGGTTTCAAAAAATGTATAGCCATATCATCACACTATATATACTAGATGCCATTTTAGCTTTCAATATGTATAATAATGTGTTATATCCCTAGACTGATATGTTTTCTACATAAATACCCTTTAGTGATGAATCTACCTCTAGCATATATTGAATCTATTAAAGTGGATATACAACTAAATCCTCAAGGTCAAATGATATCACCCATTATTAATGTATTTCCAAATTTTCATGTCTTGAACCCTATCCCCAATGCAAGACATAATGTCTTATTTCTTCCACCCTTGCTATTGACAAACTAACTCCCATTGAAGCACATTATGCCTAAACATTGTTTAAGTTTCCTTAGCCTAGTAAATATTGAATTATTACATCAAGACCATAGTTAAAAACCTATTCCCACTATGAATAATGTCCAAATCATAACCCAAGATTCCACCAAAATAAATTTAATACCATATAGTGTATGGTGAAAAGGTAAGCAATAATTTCTTAGGCATTCAAATATAGAAGGGGCACTCTAGTGGTGAGAGATTAAACAATAAATTCACCAATTTGATACATAATAGATATTATAACCACCCTAATAATCAACCAAAACTATATCCTAACAAATTACTTGAGATCAAAATTTTAAAGATAGTCTTCCCAAATTGGTGCCATGTGCACAACCCTTACCTAGCATGGGTAACTTGATTGCATAGAGTTATGTAATGACTTTGATGTCTTATAAATGGATATGGAAGAATATGAGGTGATCTTAAAGCACCCCATTATAATAAACCTCCCTAAGATATCCAATGTTACTAGATCCTTGAGCATATCAATGGTGTTAGAGACTATGGAGTTACCTAGACAATTGGATCATGATCATAAGATTCCACCAATGAGGTGTAGGCCTTTTAAAATTTCTAGTAGAATAACTATACCCTTATGAACTGAATATAACAACATCACCTTCCACATCCACTCCTCTAAATAATGGTGTGACCCCTCCTAATCCTAAATCTATAATTAATCCTCTACCTCTAAAGGTCGATAATCTCAAGCCACCTAAAGATATCCAACTTGATCCTCATAAAATTGGGTATAACATATTATAAGATATGAATAAGATCAAGGAAATCATCACATTGTAATAGTTTTCCTAAATCACTAAGCAAAGAGATCTCTTATTGATGTCCCTAGAAGATAAAACCATTTAGCCCAAGCCCAAGCCTTTGCACACTAACATTATCATACACAAGAATAAGGTTGAGGTACCCCATTTCCTCCTTATTATCATGTTTTTTTTAGGAGCCTACATAATTGCTTATTCAACTTAGGAGCCTCTAAATTAAGTTAGATAAGGTGGTAGTCTAGCTAGATAAATCTAAGGTTAAGGTATTTAGTGAGCTTCTAAATGTACATATACAATTAGAAGTTGAAGGTATCATCCAAAAATTCATGGATATCCAAGTAGTATATATTATCAAAGCCAACATAATGTTATTTAATAGAGACTAATATAAAACCCTAAATGGATACATGTCTACTAACTTTTCACATTTGTTGTTTCCTTAGAGAGACATAGCCAATCAAATCTAAGTGTAAAAAGAACCTAAAATTAAACATATGATCATTGAGTATAACATAATTATTGAAAGGATAAACCTAGTCTCCTTAGACATAGGCATATATACCTTATCCATAGGTCATACTAAGGACAAAGATGATAGTGATCCTAAGTTTATAGATTTATGGTCCCTGTACTTCAATGGGGCCCATCCAAATCAATGTTTTGGGATAGGAATTATCCTAATTAACCCACAATAGAAGTGAAAATTGGTTTCTTATATGTTATATCTCCCTTGTACTAACATTCTTACAAAATATAAATCCTTGATTCTTTGGGTTTAGTTTTCCTTGAAACATAGTTAAAAAATTAAAGGTATTTAAGGAATATAAACCTATCATAAACCAATTCCAAAGAAAATTATAGTGTAAGTTGTACTACTTTAGGAAATATAAACACAAGGCATGGGATTTGATAGATATGTTTACTACATTTAATGTTATTCCCATAAATAAAGAAGAAAACTAGGTGGTTGATTCATTTCTAGTTTTTTTTTACAAATTTAACACCTCTAGATGACACATGATTTCAATAATTTTCTATTGAGCTATTATAATGTCCTTTAGTCCCATAAAATGTCAATAAATTCCAATTCTTTAAGGATGACTAACACATTTTAGAATTCCTCAATAATACTAGAGATGGAGATTATGACCATGATGGTGTTATGAACCTCAAAGATGATCGAGTCCCAAATGGAATGATATCCATTGAGTGAATTTTCCATATTGATAAGCCTATTCACCCACCTAAAAACCAAAGATAAATGGAATATAAATCTAAGAAAATTAATATTGGATATTTCAATTAGCCTTGGACCATCAATGTTAGCCCTGACTATACACAAGATGAGATTGAACAAATTACAAGGCCATTATTAATATATATGGATATTATTTACTAGGCATATGTAGACCTAAAATCATTTGACTCAAATTTAATAACCCATACCATACCCATTAAGCCAAACCATAACCCTTTTAGATAAAGGTAGAGACTTATGAACCTAATCATATAACCACTCATACATAAGGAAGTTCACAAGCTCATTTTATCTAGGATTGTCTTCCCATTTTTTCACTCCACTTGGGTAGTTAACTTAGTTCTTATTAAAAAGAAGAGTGGGTAGATTAAACTATGTGTGTATTTATATAATCTAAATAGGGCCTCTAATAAAGATAATCATCCATTTCCCTTTCTAGATGAGGTGATCTAAATGGTGAGTCGATCCCAAATGATGTTTTTCCTCAATATATTCTCAAGATATAACTAGGTTTTGATAAACCCATAAGATAACTAAAACCATGTTCATAATGAATTGGATCATTTTTGCCTACAAAAGGATGAAATTCATCTTAATCAACATGAGAGCAACTTTATAGGGAGACATGAACTTTGACTTTGAAGCTTTTATATCAAAGTGTATTTTTATTTACATGGATGACTTAACCATTTTATTAAAATATAGTTATAATTACATTATCCACTTTTAAAGGATATTCAAGAGGTGTAAGATGTATGGTATCTCCATAAACCAAAATACAAGCACATTTGGTGTTACCAAAGTTAAGTTTCAAAACCACATCATCATAAAATAAGGTATCTTTATTAACCCTGAGTGTGTTGATGTTATCTCTAGATTGTCTCTCCCTCCCAGAAAAAAAGAATTAAAATATTTATTCAGTAAAATTAACTTTGTGCACAAGTTTATTTTGGTTTTGTTGAAATTGTTAACATTTTAATGTAATGTTAAAATAGGAGTCAAAAATAGAATAAAATCCAAAATCATATAAATCATTCTAGGGAATAAAATATGCCATCACATAAGCACCTATACTGATAAGCCCAGACTACACCAAATATTTGTAAATTTATTTGTTTTGCTTCTATACATACCATAGCTATAGTGTTTACCTAGAATTTAGATGGAGAAGAACACCTGATAAATTTAATGAGTATAAACATAAAATATGTCAAGATAATGTACCCCATTGTAGATAAATGTGCATATTAATTGGTCAAAGTGGTAAATAAATCCAAGCACTACATACTTAGGAATAAATTGTATACCATAATTCCCAACCTAGTTATAAATCTCATGTTCGGGAAAAATGAATTAGGAGAATATAGGGGTCGTTAGAAGGCTAAAGTAGAAGAATATGATGTTGAGATGAAACCCTATTAATCTAGTTTGATGTTGAGGTCTCACTCAATTAATCACCGATATTTATCCCATGATTAATGTACACCAAGTGGACCAATTTGAATTACTCTATATAGACTAGTAGCTCTAGTCTTCCATCAACTGCTCTATAAGATTTCACATCTTGGGTTGGCCTAGATGCATAAAAGGGCCCTTAGGATAAAATAATCACACTACATGATAAATAAATGGGTTATCTATAGGAATAAACATGAAGGTATCTACCTTAGGTTCCTATTATAAGAAGATTCCAAGGAAGCCAAACTAGTTTACATGAAAATATGGGTATCATCCATCCTTTTGGGATTGCAAATGCACATAAAATCCTATGGGTTGGATATTATTATCCCACTATATTTAGGGATGTCCATGCCCTTGTGTACGCATATCACCAATTATAAGCCTTTTCTAAATGATAGGTTCACACTATAATTCTATGGTCACCTATTATTTAAGGAAGACCATTTTCCCAATGGGGACTTGATTTCATGGGAGTTATCAATCCAAACTCCTTGGTAGGCCAAAATTTCATACTCATAGCCACTAATTATTAAATGAGGTAGTGGTAATGAATAATAATATATTTAATGAATTGATCAATTTATTTGAAGAGAGTATAACCGCTTGATTTGGTACAACAATCTCCCTAGTATGTGACAATGGCCCCATATTTCAACATACAAAGTTTACTGAGTGGGATTATGAGCATGAGATCAATTTGAGATTATTTTACAACTACTACCCATAAGGGGGTAGACTGGTAGAGTCAATAAATAACAAATTTATTAATGCAATTAATAAATCTAGAGAAAAAAGACCCTAGGAGTGGCATTCACTATTGAAATATATGCTTTGTGTTGATCACACTTGGTAAAAATAATCTCTCGAAATCTCACCATTTATATTTATGTATATACTAGAGGATATATTCTAAATTACCCTTAGATTTCCTACTTAAAATTTTATGAAATAATGCATATAAGATAATGAAAAGGTAGATTGGAAGTTATTATATATCATCTAACTATAATATGTCTAAGAGGAAGCCCTACTAACTTTAGTAAGCACTAGGGTATTATTAAATGATGGTTCAATAAGAGATATAAGGTCAAATCCTTTATAATATATAAATTGGTCATATTATGGGATAAATCCCATGAGAATAAGGGACAACATTCCAAGTTCAATCTAGTTTAAATCATCCCATACTAGATCTTTGAACTTTTGGGAAAATATGCATTTTGCCTCAAAGATTTAGAAAGAAATGATGTCCCATTCCCTATAAATGGGTAGTTCATGAAGTATAACTTCTTGATTTTCCTTTCTAACCTAATCTCAGAGTATCCCTATAGGTAAATGACTCATAATTTATAAATTAGATTAGATTGTAGTTAGTTCAATTTTGTTAAGTGTTTGGTTTTGTTTTATTTATTTCTATTATTTTTATTTTACTCCATATTATTTTTGGTTTGTCCATTAGTGTGCCTTATGTGTGACCCTATCTACCCAATAAAATTTATCCTATATTTACCCCACAAGAAGGTTACCCCATTCTCATAATTTATATTAAATATAATGAGACAAAAGGAATAGAGTCCGGGTCACTATATCACCAAGTTTTGACTGCTTAAAATAATGACAATCCAGTGAAAGCCTAGTCCCATAATTGTAAAATAGAAGGTGTAACCCCAATATTGAACATAATTATAAGCAAGGTAACTCCTTTTAATATAATAAAGGAATTTAGAACCACTGCTTTATAATAAAGCAAGCAAATTAAGACAATATTTACTCTAATAAATGTCTTCACATCAATATAATGAGAAAATATAAGAATGTTGTGAGCCATTAAGCAATCAAGGATAATTTGGATGTTAAAGGATAAAAATATTTATCCATCACCTTGGATACATTGGTCTTCAACCCTCATAGATAAAACATCATAATAAGTTTCTTCCTTATAAAGGGTGATTTAGGCAACCTCCATTACAAGAATTTTCACCTAGATAAAAATGGATCAAGGCTCAAAGTGGACCCAAGGTATATCCATCAGGGATATAGACACATAGATAGTAATAAATAAATGCTTGACCCATCCTTTCCTAGCTAATAATCTACAAATAAATACCCTTTTAAAAGACTTCAAACATGCTAGATGTATCTGAATTTACTCAACAGTATCATGAAGAAATGAAAGGAATATAAAATTGCTGCACAAAGTGTCCCTTTAAAGGAACCTGAGCCCAGTATGTCATTTGTTTAATCAGACTTGAGTACTTTTACTTTCATATAGTTCATAATAAATAGTTTTACTTGCTTGTCTCTAGGTTCAACAATGGGTTTCCACAATCTAGGTTTTAAATGTTAGGGCATAATATTTCCCACAAATTCAAATTTTTTTTGGCTAATATGACCACTTTTCATAGAATAAAATGGGACCCCTTTAAAAAATTCCTAGAGATTTTATATTCTCACACTTGGTCATAAAATATGTAATACCTTGAACCTTTAGCCTACATTGATCAATTGAGTATTTAAAAACATTCATAACAAGTGAATGGTCATCATGGATATCTATATAGTCACTTATGTCTATAATATTTTATCCCTTGTGAATTTTAATTTGAATGTTTTACCATTAATATATAAAAATTGGGCTATGTTATTTTATAAAATTAAAATTATGCAAGTTTTCCTAGGATGACATCATTCCAGAGTCCTACTTGAATTTCATTTAGTTTCACTGGAAGATAGGTAAGATTTCATTTGATTGCATGTCCATTTTATGACTTAGTCACTTTTCATAAATCTTTCAAGAGCCTAATGAATGGGTATCTTCCATGTGCAACCTATCAAACTTATTATTATCCTATAAGATTCAAAAATATTAGATCCCTAAGAGAGGTTGATTAATATGAATTTATCACATGAAACTTGTCAAACTTATTAGTATCATAGAGGCATTAGATCTATCAGAGGCGTAGGATATCCCAATGAATGGGAAGTTATCATGTGGAACCTATCAAACTTATCATTCTCCTAGAGGCATCATATTTTTAGAGCCCTAAGAGAGCCTAACAAATGCAAAGCTACCATGTGAAATCTACTAGAATTATCAATTTTTCAAATGCATTAGATCTTTCAAATCCTTGGAAGATCCTAAACAACCATAGGGTATTGTGTGTCACTCCTATATAAAATGATGTAAAGGTCTTGGAGCATCCTCATTAACCTAGAAAGTAAATAAAATTAGATATATAACAAATCACACAGTGCCACATGTCATATTTCTAATCCAAATGGAAAAATGGTTTGGAAGAGCTCAAACAAGGAACATAAAGATACATGTTGATCCATAAACTAATATTAGAGCACCATATGCACTTGGTAGGTCCAAGTGGTTGAATCTAGTACATGAAACTTTAAAATAATGATACCCTAGCTATGTGAAGCTAGCATAGTGATTAGATGAAGTACCAACTAGTAGAGGACACATAAACAAACTAAAGTATACCTGAGGTTCCTTAGGGGATAAAAGTAGGTGTGTTCCTATCATGCCACTACATTAATAAATTTTGGTAACTAGGATCTAATTCAAAAACTTATAAACATCCACTCACTATCAGTAATTAGAAACTAGGAGCACATTTTAAAAATTCTATAATTTAATGCTAGATTAGGAAATAACTAGTGTATTGTTCCACCAACTCAAATATGAACTCGTTCAAGGTGAGCCCCCAAATGCCAATAATATAGGAGATATTTATGGATCCCTTAAGTCCTCAAAATAGTATGATTTATTATTACTCCTCCCAAGAATCATTACTTTAGATCATTCTTAATCTTTCAATTCTTCTCTTAGGACCAAAATTTCATGATAATAGATCCTAATTCTTAGACATGACCACATCATTTTCTAACCCTAGAACTGATCTTGAATTCAGAGACACCACCTTCTCATCAGACATGACCTATTTTGGGCATTACAAAAAAGTGTTCAAGGAAATTGAATATGTATAGAATCCCACCTCAAAATATTTTTGAGTATGAGATTGAGTTCCTTGTTGAGTTTATATCCTTGGGGAAGTTAAGATTACACAAAACTATATCCTTGAGTTCCTATATGGACTAATTCTTAAATAAAGAAATGTGCCATCTCCACAAGCTCTTATAATTTAGTCACCTCTATCATAACTAGCCCTAGGGCCTGTGATAATATCCAAGAGAGGACATTTGAAAATCCATGCCCCATATTTATATGAGAATCATATAAGGGGTCTTGGTGGATTCACATCCATAGGTTGTACATCCATTAGTATCAGCTCCATCTCCAACATATCCACTTCCATGGGTCACTTAATTACAAGAGACACAAGTGATGTATTTCAATATGATAACAACCCTAAAGTGAGCCTAGAGTCAAACCAACAAGAGGAACCATTGGAGATTCCTTCCCACATAACCACCATCTCTTGGTAATCTATAGGGTTATTTCTAAGATTCCATGTTCCTACCAAGCCTTTTTTAAAGAGTCCTCCCCTAATTATTTTTGTTCCTACTCCCTATTTTATTCAATTACCCTTGACTTTAGTCATGTTTAACATTATCACTTCCCAACTCCCCTCTACTTATCCCATTCCAATTACAAGAATTCCAATAGATTTCCTTTGATCTCTAGGAATATTAGTTGCATATCCCTCATCCCCTTAACATCTGACCCATTTCAAGCAACTTATAAAAATCTAAGGAGAGATTAGATCCCCATGGATCCTAACTTCATAGTTCTAATATATACCATGGTGTCCATGTTAATGGATCCATTGGTTATTCCTCTAGAATGAATGCCTTGTAGTGTCCCCATATCAATTATCTTTATGGCCACCTCAATAACAAGTACACCCGTATGCTTAATTAAACTAAATCTTAGCTCCACATCACCTGTAGTTACTCCTCCAACTCCATAGGTTACTTTATCAACATTTTCCACCATGGTTCCTTCAATTAAATTGACATAGGTTGATTAAGGCATGATGTCAAATAATAAGAAGGTACCATTTATCTTTACCTTAATTTAGGGTCTAGTTTCTACCATATCTCTAGCTAATCTAGGCAAGAGACCCAAGAAAAGTAAACATGTGGCTCCCTTTCAGCCTTATATTCATATTTCCCATCCCATTACTCCCTGGTCTTCTTTTTTATCACCTCAGACCCCTAGAAATTCATATTTAACTAACCAATTTCCTTATTCATATTGAGTACCATGCTCTTAGGTGCCATTGGTACACATATTAACATACACATGACCAATGGCATGCCCAATTATTCCTTTGGGGATACCCATTTTTCCTTCATCCTTTCTCTCCCATTCCCCTTCCCCCTCCACTCCTTTCTTCCTTTATTCCTTCCTCTTCATCCATTCTTCCTCATCCCTAGCCTCTACCATCTACTTATACATTTACCACCTCACCTTCATCATATTCCACTACCTTGGGAGTTACTAAAGGTAAAAGTTGGGCCAAGCCCTTAACACCTACTCAAACACAAATACTAGAAATGGTCTATCAAGGAAACCCAGAGGTATAATGGGAATTCAATAGAGAAAGTATGAGCATGAAGAGATTTATTATGTATATCTTTACTTGGGAAGGGGACCCAATGATATGGTGAACTGAGCATGACTACTTCTCCCTCACCAAAGTGAGAACACCTAGTGGGGAGGATAAAGTAGCCAAATACCCTTTATCAATGCTCTAAACTAACAATGTTTTTTTAAAAGCTCATTAAAGATATGAAATATTAGTTTAGATTACTTAGGTCATAAATGAGGAACACCTTCTTTGTATGGCTGATTAGTCAAGTTGTAGAAACCATTGAATAACTATTTACAACTCTTAGAAATATGACTAGAGGCCTTTCCACTAGAAAAGAACACCTCCAACACACTCAATAATATTTAGAGAGGGTTACCTGTATGGATAGTAAGTGTAAGAACCTCATTATGGTTATTCATAAGGTCATATTCCTAGAGTTTAATCTCATACCTTTGTTGGACCTAAACCTATACTATACTTAGGATAGGAGCATGAGGACTTAAATTGAGTAGTGTTTGGCTACGGTGAAAATAGTGATCAAACCTTTAGAGAATATAAAAGAGTGCATGATGACCTATTTTAAAGAGGTCAACATCATTATTTTGTTCCACCTAGGTGTCACCTTTCTTAACAAAGAGTAATTCAAGGTCAAACTATCCCAATTTGATCAAGTCATACAAAGGAAAGTGGTGAAATCCAAAAAGATTGGGGTTAAAGTGATTCAAGAGATGGAAACCAATCAACATATAACATCATCTGAGTATCTAAGGTGAATTTTTCCCTAGAGACTCCACTCTAAGTCTATGAGTGGTTATTGATCTAGGCTAAGATAATATTTTCAAATCTTCTTATGAACCTTGACAAGCTTGATTAGGAATTCAACTTAGTGGTAGTTACACTGAAAGCTAAGGAGGCACATCCCATAACATTAGGAAGGAGTTGAGCCTAATCTCCTTAATGCTTTTTATTAGTGGGTTTAAGGGGATATTTTGTGGGCATAAGGGGAATATTATATTGCAAATTATTTTAACAAACTTTGAGTCCATTATGGCCAAGCATGGGAATTTATGAGGAGACTAATCACATCCTTATATATTAGTCTACATTCTTGTAATCTATGTGTCAACATTTTTTACAAAAAACTCATTTTAATTTATTTTATTTTAAGATTTCTATCAAACTCTATTTTTCATTCATGGATCTTATCTACTAATTATTTTATTATGGATTGATTTAAAATATAAATAATTGATAATCTACTCTTCTATGGATAATTAATGTGGTAATCAGAATGTGCTCATGCATATTTGATTTGTTTATCATTTGTAGGTTTTTATTATTATTATAAAACACTCATTAAGTCTATCTGCTAAGAGATATAGAGTTAATTAGAGGATTTTATGTGTTAGTTTATTGTATACCTCATTTCATGTGTTTATCTTTGGAAAAGTAATTGAAAATTAAGCATTCTTTCATTTCCTTGACTCCTTCCCTATATGACTAAGAGTCTAAGTATTTCATGAAATTTGGTATAGTGGTATAACTATATATGTGTACACCTTTAGTTCTAAAATCATTGGCATGTTTTGAAAAATAGGAACCTCTTTTATACCTTACCTTACCCTATCTTTTATGTTTATTTTGGAGTCAATCAACCCTTCCCCTCTCATTTATAAATTGTTGAAATGAAACCCATTATCACTCCAAGATTTAAATATGTTAAATTGCATTAGATAAGTGAACTAGAACCTCTTTTATCAAATTGGAAATTGATCTTCTAGTTTTAGCATCTCATCTCTTGGAGATCTCTTCCAAGAGGATACATCATGGAACCCAATACCTAAATATCATTCCCTAGATTATCTCAATATCAAACCTAGAAAAAGAGGATATGAGCCCTTATTGTGACATAAGTCTCATATAGATACCTAATCTCATAGGTTATTCCTAATACTATATTTTGGGCATGACAATAACTCATTCTATAATAAGGGTTGAGCCAACTATTTTGGACTTATCATTGCTTTTAATCTTTTCCCATCCTTTACACTTTCATATACTTATACATACCTAAAACTCATAAAAACACTATGTAAGGTAGTCTCTAGTGGTATTATAAAACGTTTGAATCTCATAAGGTTCACCATCATTAGATTTAACAAGAGTTAATTTTATATTGGAATACACATTGACAAAATTAGGTAGAGGTGTATTATTGATGTGTTGAATATTAGGATATGATATTGAGTTTTAAGGTTGGGTAAATTTAGATCCTATGGGTAGGGATTGGATTAATGTTTTTGATAATTTACATTATGATTGAAATTTATTATTTTCCTACCTAAATAATTTAAATATCTCATGTAGGGAATCCAAGTATGACCTAAAATTATATTTTAAGATAGTGTAAGATCTAATACCATAAACTTGATGCAAACTGTTTTGGTTCCAATAGTATTGGGGATCCAAATGAAACTAATATGTTTTTGGTTAGTCTTGTTAAATCTATGATAGGTAAGTTTTGTTTTATTAATATTATGTTTATAAAATCCTAATTTTTCAATTAGCCAAAGGGAAGTGACATTAATTCCTCCTCCTTTATCCACTAATAATTTACTTATTTATAAATTATTTATCATGACCCAAATAAAGATATTTGGATCATTTTCTCAGAAAATGACTTCATCATTGGTCATCTCATTCTCAAGAAACTCTATAGATATTTTTTTATAAGGTGTAAGATGAGGGATTGTTTTAATGTTATGTGTTTATGTAATTATGAGTGATTTAGAAGGTTGATAATAGTATTTAGGTTCACTTATTTATGTTTATTTATTTATATCTTGCTCAATGAGATTTTTTTATTATATGGTGATGTTCTCAAGAGTAATATAGCCATAAAAATATTTATGTGGTTTTGGAATATTTATTTTATAAGGTATGGTAATAGAAGGATTTTGAGAATTATATTGAGACTTCAATGGTATATGAGACTCATTGGTAGAATTGGTTACTATAGAATCATTTTATTATGAGAATGCTTCTTAGGTTTAGTAATGGGATATTTTTAAGTGGTCTTATGATGGTAGTTAACCTTGTTTGTATTCACATATTGAGAAATAGTATACTGATGATCATATTAGACATCAATAACACATACAAATTTGTTAGGATTATGTGTATTAAGTTAGATCTATGAGGAGGTTTATCTTGATATTTCTTATTTTAGTATTGAGGTTTATATTGGTTACCTTGATGATATTGGTTGGAGTAATTATATAGGTTGTTTTGTGTTTTATAGGGATTTTGATATTCATTATAGAATTTTTTGGATAAATTTTCATGGTTAAAGTTTTCCCTAGTAAAATATCAAAGGCAAGTTTCTTGAGTCCATGACATATCTCTTGAGAATGACCAACATCATCATGGAACCAATAAAACTTTTCAACATTATATCATGGTGGTGGTGAAGAAGTATGGATAAAAGGTTTAGATGGTGGTATTAACTTCTTAAATTATTAAAAACTCAAGGGAGGGTGGGTAGGGTTTGGATTATTTTTATAGTAGGATCCTACTTTCTTTTTTTGTAGGTATTTATTTTGAGATGTATTACCATTGATTACTTTAGTTAAGGTTTCAAAATATTCCTTTTTAGAAATGTGAGATGATTCAAATTGACTCATAATGAACTCTTATATTTTTTTCTTGATTTGAGGCTTCTTCTAAAGTTTAAGTTGATAAAATCCTTACTGTGTATTGAAAAGGGCCTTTAGAGAACTAACAATGAGTTTGAAGAAAATTTCATCACTCACATTATGGTATAATTTATGTGTAGATTATCTACATCACTTGATGAATTCAAGGTTAAATTTATTATGTAATTACTATCATTATTAAAATTACTAAGGCTATTCTTGGGAAATTAATTATGTTGGAATTATTTAACTATATCCTTAACAATGTATTATAATTGTGTGATTAAGTGCGTTATAAATTTATTATATAATTCAAGTGCATCTCCAAATAAGTTTTTTAATATGAACTTTCTAGTTATATAGGTGTTAGTTAGAATCCACTCCTTATAGAGATTACTATTGTCAAATTTGAGTTTCACCCTTGAAGAGGTTTGTTTTAGGACCTATTCTCCCAATTGATGTAATGGTATCTATATAAGGCTATGGGTGACCTATGTCTAGAGAGAACCTCTAGAGAGGGCCAATTCCCTTGATGCTACACTTACTTGACTTCCAATGAAAAAGAAAATATGTAAATAAATAAAAATGGGTGATGCGCCAAATTTTAGGTCTCCTCCTCTTGACCATGAATTGGTTAATAAAGCTAATACAAGGTTGACTATGATCACACAACTTCAAATAGCCCCCTAACATAAGTGTTTCAATATAGAGGTTGCAGATAGTGCACTGAGTAAGATGGCTAATCAAGAGGCCTAGAATGAGGCATTAATGAAGTGATTCCACACTTAACCATTTCATAACCAATTTATACACAATATATGACCTTAAATTTATAATTTAATCACAAATAGGTGAGGATGAAGAGGAAAAAATCAAGGTTATTAAACATCAACATTATCATTTATCAATAATCCAATCCATGAAGACACTAGATGTGATATAAAGAAGGTAAAAACAATTTGTATTCACTTAAAAGCACAACAAAAAATATCAAATTTATTAGGGATTCACCATAATAACTTGGATTATGAATTACAAGCCTTATAGGGCCAAATTTATAGAAGGAATAAGGAGAGAGATAGAGAGATAGGATGTGGAGAGAGTTTATGATAAATGCCATATATCATCAAATCAGTTACAAGTGCCAAGAGAAGGTGGAGAAAATTATCATATCACTTTTCTTCAACACGTGTTGCTTGGTGTGATGATGATGATATTCATTAATTTGGTGTAGGAAATAGTCTTAAAATCATATGACTCATCCTTCACCTAAAATTTATCTTTCTTATCTTAGGAGTTACATGTTGATGGATTAACACATGTCACACTTCGCTTTCTTGGTATTTTTATATGCCCTTCCCATATTGGTGATGATGAGACTTAAGCTTAAACCTCATCATACTAATCCTCTCTATAATGAGGACCTATAATTCCAACTTCTTTCATGAAAGATGATGAAGAAAAGCCCATCTCTAAAGTAAGGTCTTGTTTTGTTCTTTACAAGCTACTACAAACACTCTCTCACCCCATTTGTGTCCTGTAGAAGATCATATAATCTTTGTTCAACCTATATATTCATTATATGGAGTAAAAATACATTGATAAAAGCCTAATAAATTTGATAAAAAGTTGAACTTGATCTTGGAATGCTCTTACTACCATGAAGTTGGTAAGGTGTTTATATAACTAGCTCTTCCACACCACCTTAAAACATTAAAATTGGCCTATCTATGACTTGGGGAGCTATGAAAAAGATTAATTTGATGGTCTAAATGATTTTTAAAATTTCTCCTACCCCAAATGTCCTTAAGAAGATATGAAAACTCATTTACTATGTGAAAATAATGAGATTATTTATCACGATTTGGTCTAGATACTTAGAAACTAATCGTAGCACTATGGAGACCTCTAGGATGTCTTGGTTGAGAGTTATTGAAACTATGAATAAATTTTGAAAGATTATTAAATTGGTCAAGAAGACCTCACTCACTCAAAACCATAAAAGTGGGCCTATAACTATAGTTTTAGACCATCTTTATATGCCTTTGCATCCATTTATGCCAAGGTTTTGACTCCAACACATGACCATGAGGTGTGAATGTGATTTTTAGGGGTTTTAAATATAATTTAGGTACATTGGTAATAATTGGGAATCACTCACAACTATCGAGCTATATTTAAGGGTTTCATGATAGTTTTGAGGTGTCTATCTTATTAAAGATTGTTCATAAAGGATATGTCCTAATTGAATGGATAAATTCCATAAAATAGTATTAGATATACATATTCAAAATTCCACAATGTAAATTTTGCCCATGTACTTCCTTATTTGACTTCTCACAAGATGAAGTTGACCTTTAATGGCATTGTAGACATGTAGGTGCACTTGATACAAGGTTTTGGAGTAAAAATGACTTAATAATGCTAATTTTTTATTTATAATGCCTAATTTTAATTTTTTTAATGATATATCATGTCTTATAGTAGTCCTGAAAAGTAATTGAGCCTCAAAATAGTTCTAGAACCTGATTTGCATATGGTAAGGGTTTGTAGGTAGTTTAAGAACTTAAACCCTAATGACCCTTATCTGATGGTTTCCCCTAGTAAAAATTAATATAAAACTCTTAAATAATTCCTTATGGTCTATTAAAATTTTAAAAAATTCTCTTGTCTTATTTTTTAAAACTAGACTTGTATTTACTCCTCATGTTGATCCTTATAAATTGTTTATAATCTAGCTAAACTTACCTAATTATGATGTTTTCACTCCTTTCCAAAGGATATAAATAATTATATAACATCATATAATACCTTACACATATATAAAAATATACCACACTTATTAGTCAATTTAAAACATATATTTCTTCTTGATGAATTCATTCATAGACTTGACACAGTCAAGATCAACCTCTATGTTTGCATTATTTTCTTGGTCCTTTTGATCTATAATTGGTTTGTTATGAATTATAACCTTGTAAATATAAATATAAAGAGGTTATATCTTATTATTAACGTTATTTAACATTTACACATTCATATTTTTATTTTAAAACATAAAATACACATAAGAATGCTTTAGAACACATGTTCCTCAAACTGCCTGTTATAGCTACAAACACTTTCTCAACAAGGTATTCATGAATGTTTTGAAAAAATCATATTAATATTTCATAAATATTAAATATATAATATTTTTAAATAATAATTCAATCTTTTATAGGTTTCCCAGAGATTGTATCCCAAATGCAAAGAGACTCTCTTGGATTCCACATAGGCCTAAAGCACTTTCCTTTAAGTATTCTTGACTCAGAGTGATGATTTATCTTTATAAAAATAATAAAAAATTTATTTAAATATTTTAAATTTTATAAAAACTCTACATAATCTCCTAAACTTCATATTAAAATCAATCATTTCTTTTTTCCACTCATTCTTTGTGTATGGGCTTGTCGCTGCCTATTTTAGGCTTAACACGTATTTCACTTATCATATGGCATATCCCTCTTACCTTGATTAACATAAATGGTTTTATAATTAATATTATTTGGTTTAATACCTCTTATCATTGATAAAATATGTATAAACTATCAGGAACCTCTTATCTCAAATTTATAGTCCTATACAATTCACTAGTGTCTACATGATTGTATTCTTTCTTGTAATATTGATCACGCATGGTCATGAATAAATTTTAGGAATTTATGGAATTTTATTTCAAATATATATACTATATTAATGTATTTAATACTCTTAACAATGATCACAAATCTACCATTTTCTTTCTTACACTTGGAACCTAGTTTAAGCACACTAGATTAATGATATTGGACTTGTCACCTGTAACATTACTCAGGGGTGAACTTAAAGGATATACACACTTTAATTATTAATTTATAGGTTTTTTAATATTAATAAAACTAATAATAAGCCAATATTTTTATTGGTTTATTCAATATTGAGTTCCAAGGCAACATTCCTCCTCTAGGTTTTTTGTTGGCTACCTACAAGGTTATTTGACACAATCAACTATAAATGACTTGTATTAATTTTTAAGTAAATAATCACATTTTAAAAACTCATATATTGTATTAAAGCATTTAATTAATCTCTTTATCTCATTCTTAATTCAAAAATGGTACTTTTAATCATGTTTGCACCTATAGTCTTGACATAGTTAAGTTTAACATGCATGATCTTACTATTTATTTATAATTTGGACATGTACTTGTATTTATAGAGGCTTTAGTTATTTTTTGAGATTTAAAACAATATTTATCATCATTTTCATGGTTTAAAAAAATTTCACATCCTCAAGAACCTAACTTTCATGTTTAATTAGAAGACCAAGGAGATTTTCTTGTTGGTATAACCATGAACACTGGAATAATGCATCAATTTTGACATTTTATAAACTGTAGGACCTCAAATATATGATTTTAAATCATTTACATGCATTCAAAAATATTATAAGTGTCACTTCAAGTGTATAATTATGACAATGGTATTTTAGAGGGGTTTTAGATGTAGTAAGCTTCTTAGCAGTGGTTCATAAAAACCTTGCCCTCCAATATAAAAAACAATGCCATGATTTTAAAGGTCATAGGGGTGGCCAAAATATCTTAATATAATTTTCCCTATATCTCACTCTCTTTCTCCTCTATGAAATAAGATTATGAATTTATCTCTTATTTGACTTCTAAAGACCCAATGGAAGACTTGAGTGGTTTTTAACATTTTTGGGATCTAAAACTTCCTTCTCTGCATGGTTTGAGATTGGGAAGTTGGATGAAAACTAAGAAAGGATTATAATATAATATTAAACTAGAAAAAAACTGTCAGGAAGACATATACAGACCCTCCTTCATTAAGAAACTATCATAGTCTACCAGAAAACCTTGTTGGAGCTAAAAACCAAGTGTTAATGGTGTTTCTCTTGGTTTGCGTAGTGTTTTATAACATACCAAGAGAATATTCACCTTATTTTACCTACCCATTCTTCATTATGCCTTTTCTAGATGTTATAAATGATGGGTAAGGTAGTGTTGATGCCTAATTATGTACCAGAGGTGCCTAGCGTGTTTAATAAGCACTTCTCATTTTAGAATTCCTAATAATTTAGTGCATGATTTTCAATTTGTGATAATCTTGTTATATTTTATGGAACAAAGGTAGAACAAATTATCATTTCATAATATTTATATTATTTGGTGGTTAGGAACCACTATGGCCAGATAGTAGATCTATGCAAAATATGGAGTATTTATGATAAGAATAGTGAATTATGATCCAAAAATAATCTAAGAACTAATCTAAGATGGATATTTACAATGGTAATTAAACTAAGGTGATCTAGTTAAAAAAGAAGCAAAAAGAAGGGTAGGGCAGAAAGAGATGTTACTGATATTCATTCCAAACATCATGACAAAGTTCAAATTATATCTAGACATGCACTTAACCAATGTGTAACATGAAATAACTTAAGCCCAAATCTTTTCACACATTAGGCAAACTCCTAAGGAAGGTGGAAATAATTCAAATAAGAACCTAGTTCACTTTAGATATTTACCCTTGTAAGTAAACAACATTAGCCCAAATGCAAGAAGAGTAAGAAAGTGAAATAAACCTAAGGAATTTTAGTCAACTTATCATTGGCATAAGTTAACAACTCTACAATTATATGTACCCACCAATAATTCATAAGAACCATTTAAATCTAAAAATCAAAATAAACAAGTGAGAGAGAAGCCATGATAACAAAAGACACAAGCAAATTTAGACAAACTTTATAGAATTCCTTGCTTATATTAATTACACAAAGTTTACAAAAGAATTTTGGCTCTAATAATTCCCTCCTTTTGATAACTAATAATTCTCTTTTTATAAGATATAAAGACTCATGTCGATCAGTCTCATCCAATTAAATTTGTACAAGTGTATAGGATAGGTGTCCTTTCTATTGCATTCTAGAAAAAATGATCTTTTCCTTTTAATAGATTAGTCTATAGACAATTCATTTCAAAATTTTCACATGGCCATAAACTTTTATTAAACTATTCACTAGTGGTCTATAGTCCAATTTTGAATTGAATTAAACTTGCACTGGTGATAGTTCAATTTCTCAAGCTTGATTTATGGTGATCATAGGGTCAAATTAAGGCTTACCTAAATATTTCATAGTGCTCAAATGGAAGAAACATTTCAACTTAATTGAGAATTATGATTTAGATCATGTATTTGTATCTTTTTTCTTGTGGGTTCACTAGATCTTTAGTTCTTATTGATTTTCTACGTAGGTTGCATCATCTTGGCATTTGTATGGCATCAAAACCTCTCATCAATGTTTAAATAATGATCATTTCCTTTAAATTTGGATCCAAGTGGCTATATTAAAATTTATGTCCTCATGACCATCATTTGACATTTGCATGGACATCTTTGATAGGCACATGATTATCAATTTTAAATACATCATCAAGTCTTATTACTATGTTAAATTTGATGTCTATATGACTATCATTTGATTTCCACTTGGATGTCATTAATGGTCATATAAACATCAATTTTAAACACATATATGGGTATCTTTTCTATATTAAATTTGACATCCACATGACCATCATTTGATATCTACATAGATTTCTATGGTTGGTGTATGACCATCAATTTTAAACACATCTTAGGTATTGTTTGCCAAGATTTCCACTTTTCATTCTCTGGTTTGCTCTACACTCTATCAATTCTAATAGGAAATGTCTTCTCACCACATGGTGATCTTGTGGACCTTCAAAGCTTCATTGAAAATTTTCACTTCATCTCGCTCTATTGGATCATGCCCATTTGGGTGGATGCAAGCTGTTTGATCATGATCTATGGGATGTACCATCATTGGTTGTTTAGAATCCATTTAGTGAGCTCAAGACACCTATCACTTTCTTGAAGCTTTAAATTGTCAAAGTTTAATATGATCCATTAGATTAACTTTGTCTAACTTAATGTGGGTCATTGATCCTACAAACAAACACAACATTTAAGTTCAAGGATATATATGAAGAAATTTAGGATAAAATACTTAATCTAAGTTCAAAACATAATATGTGGGACCCTATGAATTAAAAGGGACTCAACATAAATACTTTGGACTAGGGTTAAGAATGTAATAAAAAGGACCTTGCAAAAATAAAATAATGTAGCTTAGAGGTAGAGCGTAAGGTTTTCATCATATTAATAAATATGATAAACCTTAGGATAAGGATTTAGGCTAAGATTTATAATAAAGGGGCCATGGAATTATATAGACTAAGCTAGGAAATTTAGCTTAAGGTTTGGTTGTGTTAAAAAAACAAAACCAAGCCTTAGGACAAAAATTAAACTAAGTCTATGGCATTCAAATTGTTCTTACATTAATCTATATAAAATCTCTCAATAATTTTAAATTTAAATTAATAGATCCATGTAAACATTAGTCTAGGGTTTCAAAATATGAATTTAATCAATCAATTATAGACCAAGATTAGTAAAAGATCAATTTAACATTGAATCATGAAACCATAAGCATGTTCATTCCCAAATTGGCTACTTTAAACCTGAAACCTAAAACATAAATGTCTAATATTATTACCTTAGATAAGATTAAACCAAAACCATGAACAATTAAGTCATCTAAACTAATGTGTGGATGATATTTAGATAAAAATAATGTGCAATCATGTGAATGACACTTTGATCAAGTGAATCTTCAATTTCAAGGTAAAAATTTGTACAATTTGATACATGGTTCCCCATTTTTTAGAAATGGGGGTATGTTAACCTCAACAAATGGTGACTTCTAGGGGAAACATATAAATATGTTAGAATTCAAAGACTATGGTTTAAACTAATAGTTAAGCTACTTATTCCATTTGATCAGGTACCATTATTAAGATTAGTTCATGGTTAAAAAAATATTTCACATGTAGAATTAGGATCAAACATCAAGACTCAGTCATGTTGTGTGTGTGCTTGGATTCCACTTACTGATTGTTAAAGGATTTAGAAAATAACTTCTAGGTTCATGACTTTAATCATTAACATTGACTTTCAACATGTTTGAATATTCATTAAGAACCATGATTTAGCTCAAGAAATACTTGGGCATTTCTCTGCTTCCATCCAAGCATCCATAGCCTTGATAGAGATGCCTTTGGCTCCACTCAAGGCCTTGCTCCAATGCCATCCAACCATCCATATCTATGATGGAGGTTATTAGAATCACCTCTACTTAGAAATATCTTTGAATTTTTTAATAAGGATCTTATTTTTGGATTTTTCAAGTCATTTTGACTTTATAACAAAGGAAGGGAACTAGGTTAGCCAAGTTTAAGGATTTTGTCAAGTGTTTGATTTTTAGAAAATCATCCTTGGTTGTAAATTTTATCCCAAGAAATTGATGTTTTTTAAGTGCAAGCATGACTATGTCCTAATAGTTTAAGCTTTCATCCAACATGTGAAATCTTTATTAAAACTAATATTAGATCAAAACAAGGTTTAAAATCTCAAGGAATAATTGACTTATCCATCAGTCTTTACTAGCTTCTCTGAACTACAACATCAAGCTCATATTTCAACAATCCATGATCAACTAATGTTAAGAAGTCATATTTGAATTTATAAATAGTGAATATATTGAGTAGTTAGATAAAACTTGAGCTAAGAGATATCTAAAAGGACTTATTTAGAATCAAGGAACAAAGCATAAAAAATAATAAATATATACAGACATTATTTACAAATAAAGGACAGCAAGGAAAGAAATAGAAAAGAAATAAAATGGTAACAAAACTAACTAAGTCCTATACTAACTGCATAAATTAATTACCTCCTAGATCAAATGGAAATTTATTTAGTATACTAAAGAACCTTGAAACATGCTTACTTTCACTTAGTGACCTCTTCTTGTGGATATGAGCAATTGTATGCTTGTGTATCGTAGGTTATGTAGCTTGGTCCCCTATCATCATTCTCAAATGCATGGATCGAAGGTATGAATCAAGACCCAGTCTTATTCTTCCAAAATCCTTCTATCTTACATCAAGATTGTTAATTATCCTTCATCCATAGACAAATAGTGATTTATATCATCTTCATTCAATGATGGTAGCTTAGCTAGCATTCTTGTCTTAATGTCTTCATTAAATTCATTTTGAGATGGGGATAGACTACCAATATTTGTACCAAAACTCTCCAAGTCATATTAAAAGGATAATTCATCTTGATCAACTGAAAGAGCATGAAATTTATCTATAACCTTAACATTTTAATCAATTTGATCACATACTTTCACCCTTTTGAAGGTGTCATATGAAAACTCCTTATCCATTTCACTTTCTTCATCCTCATCCTCCATGTAGAATGGAATTTTAGCTACCCAATAAAGTCCCAATTCATATTTATTTGGGGTCTCTGAAATGATATTGTTATCTTAAAATGCCTAAATTTCCTTCAAAAAATATTGGTTTAAATGTTTCCACTAGTCTTCTTCTTCAAGGGAAGACTCTATTTCAATAATGACCTCATATGATTTATCCTCACATCTATCTTATAAAGATAATTCATCTTGTATCTGATCTTTTTCATAGGGTCATTCATCTTGAATTCCCATTTCATCTTCTAGATCATCTTTTAGTTCACTTTCTTTGTCAAATAGAAAATCAAAAGCTTGCATGAATGATCTAGAAGTTCTTGCAAAGCTAGATGTCCCTACAATAATGTCTTGATTAAGTATAGGTTCATATGTATCCCTTTCACTTTAACATGCTTCTAAGACATTATAATAATCAGCTAGATGTATATCACAAAGATTTATTTCATGTATGTCCCCAGATGACTCATTGTGGTTGTTATCATGAAACCTATTAAACCTTTAAGAAGCATAGTCTCTGTTAGATTTTTCCCTAAAATTACCTACTTGATTTTACAACTAAATAAAATTAGTGATTAAATTTTGAACCATCTTAATAATGGATTCATCCTCATTCTTTTATTCTTCTAAGTTATTAACTTGATTGTTATTACTAGTGGGCACCAAATCTCTCTATCCTTGTGGGTGAAATCCATTTGTATCATTGTTCAATAGCCCCAAATTTTAGCTAAGATAGGCATAGCTTAAGGGAAATTGGCTCAATGTTGGTATTTACTTTAATGCAAGCACACTCTAATTGGCATTAAGAATGACATCTAGTGCTAAGAAATTGAGGTTGATATTTGGGATAACATATGCAAGCTGACCTTGAGGCTGAATTTGATCATTGATTATTATAGCTTCAACATAAGCTAATGCCAATGTTTTTATGAATCTAGTAGACCTTTTAAGGAACATAAATTTCATGGGATATAAAGCATATTTATAAATCTCTAAGGCTAAAGCCTCTTTAGGTCTATAAGTGGATACAATTCTACTAAACATCTTTTGGAACCTAACATTAAAGGCTCTAATGGGCTCATTTGAGTCTCTTCTGATAGTTTTGAATTGATGATATAGAATTCATAGACTAATTATTTTACTAAATTGACCAATAAATATTCTATTAAAATCATCCGAACTAGTAATGTAATCTTCAAGTAGGTTTAAAAACTAGTCATATGTAGCATCTTTGAAATTAAATGGAAACAATATACATGTTACATCTTCATGAACAACATTAAAGAGTCCTAAAGTATCCTTGAAAGATCTAACATGTTATTTAGCAGTGACAATGCTATTAGAATTGAAAGAAGGTAAATACCTTTTAGGGTTTCTTGGTAAGTCATGTACTGACTAGGTACAATGATAGAAGATCCACTTAACCATGCCATACTTTGATGAGGATCTTACTTTTGGAGGTTCTAGGTCTAAATCCTATTTTAAATACAATGTGAGCCTCATTCTTACAAATAATAATGATTATACTCACACATTAAGTAATTTTTGCATAAATATGTATAAATAATAGTAAAGGACATAAATCTTTAACTAAATTATCTCAAAGATATGTCCAAATACATTAATATGAATGATATTTACATGTTTAAGCTCAGACAAACTCAATTTTATAAAGGATAAATCAATATTTGAACAAAACCACTATTACTAACCTCAAATTCCTTGGATTTAAGCTATCTTTACCAAAAATACTCATGGATCTTCAAATAATATTTATCTTTGGCTAAAGGAAGCCCAAATATTAGTCTAAAACCATAAAGATCAATTATCTTTACAAATTGAGCAAAGGATCACTTAATTATCCAAAGAATACACCAATATTTGATCAAAATACACTAGAATTAGTGAAGATTTTGCAAATTCACAAAGATATAACTAAGTCCCTCCTTCTAGCACTAATGAAGATCTTCCTATTGGTGCTTAATTGTGTACCATAGGTGCCCAAAGTGTTTAATAAACACTTCTCATTTTATAATTCCTAAGAATTCAATGCATGGGTTGTAGGTTGTGCTAATCATGTTATCTTTAATATAACATAGGTAGAATAATTGACTATTTCACAATATTTCTATTATTTGGTGGTTGGGAGCCACCATGGCCAAATAGCAGATATATGAAAAATATGGAGTATCTATGCTAAGAATAATGAATTATGATCCAAAACTAATATAAGAAATAATCTAAGATGGATATTTACAATGACAATTAAACTAGAGTGATCCAATTAAAAAAGAAGCAAAAGGAAGGGTAGGGCAGAAAGAGATGTTGATCTTCATTTCAAACATCATGACAAAGTTTAGATTTCATCTAGACATGCACTTAACCAATGTGTAACATAAAAAAACTTAAGCCCAAATTTTGTCACACATCAAGAAAACTCCTATAGAAGGTGGAAATAATGCAAATAAGAACCTAATTCAATTTAAAGATTAACCCCTACAAGAAAACAACATTATCCCAAATGTAGGAAGAGTAAGAAAGAGAAATGAACCTAAAAAATTTTAGTTAGCCTAGCATTGACACAAGTTAACAACTATAAAAGTAGATGTAGACACCAAGAATTCATAAGAACCATTCAAATCTACAAATCAAAATAAACAAGTGAAAAAGAAACCATGATAATAAAAGACAAGAAAATTTGGACAAACTTTACAAAATTTCTTGCTTATATTAATTTCTCAAAGTTTACAAAGTAATTTTGTCTCTAGGAACTCCATCCTTTTGAAAATTGGCAATGCTCCTTTTATAAGATACAAGGCAACATGTTGGTCAATCTCATCCAATTACATTTGTATAAGTGTATAGGATAGGTGTCCTTTCTCTTGTATTCTAAAACAAATGGCCTTTTCCTTTTAATAGACTTGTCTATAGGCAATATATTTCATAAATTGCATGTGGCCATGAACTTCCATTAAATTGCTCACTAGTGGTCTATAGTCTAATTCTGAATTGAATTAAACTCACACTGGTGATAGTTTAATTTCTCAAGATTGATTTATGGAAATCACAAGGTCAAACTAAGTCTTACTTGAAGATTTCATAGTGCTCAAATGGTGGTAGCATTTGGACTTAAGTGAGCATATGCCTTAGATCATGTACTTGTATCTTAATTTTCATGAGTCTACTAGATCTTTAGATCCTATTTATTTTATGCTTAGGTGGAATTATCCTAGCATTTGCATGGCATCCCTATTACACTTTCATGGTAAAAATGCTCATCAATGTTCAAATAATGACCATTACCTTTGAATTTAGATCCAAGCAACTATCTTAAAATTGATGTCCTCTCGACTATCATTTTAAGACCACATGGATGTCTTTGATGGGCATGTTACCATTAATTTCAAATGCATCATTGAGGCTCATTTCTATGTTAAATTTAACATCCATGTAACTATAATTTGATGCCTACATGGACATCATTGATAGGTACATGACCATCAATTTTAAACACATATATAGGTATCTTTGTTATCTTAAATTTGATATTTATGAGACTATCATTTGATGTTTGCATGGATGTCATTGATGGGAACATGACCATAAATTTTAAACATTTCTTAGGGACTATTTTCCAATATTTCCACTTTTCATTCTCTAATTCACTCTACACTCTATTAGTTCTATCAAAAAATGTCTTTTCACCATGTGGTAGTCCCGTGGACCTTCGGAGCTTCATTGAAAAGTCTCACTTCATCTCACTCCATTGGATCATGTCCATCCAAGTGAACATGATCCATTTGATCATGATCAATTAGATGTACCATCATTGGTTACTTATAATCCTTTTAGTGAAATTATGACACCTATCACTTTCTTAGGGCTTTGAATTTTCAAAGTTCACTACGTTCCATTAGATTAACTTCATCTAATTGAATGTGGTTCATTGATCTTGTAAATAAGCACAATATTTAAGCTCAATTATATATGAATAACTTTATGATAAAATACTTAAGCTAAGTTTAAAACATAATATAGGGAACCCCATGAATTAAAATGCACTTAGCATAAAGACTTTGGACTAGGGTTAGGAACGTAATAAAAAGGACCTCACAAAAATAAAAGTACATAACCTAGAGGTATAGCCTAAGGTTTTCATCATATTAATAAATATGATAAACTTTAGGATAAGTTTTATAACAAAGGTATCATGTAATTATTTAGACCCATATAGGATTTTTAGCTTAAGGTTTGGTTGTGTTGAAAAACATGACCAAGCCTTAGGATAAAAATTAAACTAAGTCCATGACATTTAAATTATTCCTACTTAAATTCAAATAAAATATTTTAAGAATATTATTTTTGTATTGGAGGTTGGGGGTAATATTTTTTTGGAATCCCTAAGAGGATTAGGGATGTAATTTTGACTTGGTTGATTTATAATGACTCTAGGAAGCTTGATTGGCCAATTGAAAAATGTGGTTTTGAATTTGAAGTAACTAATTGTTGTTTAAAATTTTAATAAAGGAAAAAAAATTAACCACTTGTGTAAGGACTTGGGATATATCTATGGGAGGATTTTTATTGTAGTTTATAAAATTATTGATAAAATGACTACTAGGGTGAGGATTCCTAGGATTGTCATTACAAGGAAGATCATTTTTAGTTTTCCCAGCCATTGTGGTGGATGGGTTGATGATATTAAGAGGATAAATAATTTTGGTGGTTTAAATAGTGTTATTATATATATTTTTGATAAATTTATTGGGATCTCATAGGTCTAGATTTGGATTTATTTGAACCAAGTTACAGTTTGTAGACCTAGGTTTAAATTGAAAAAAAATAAACCATGACTATTTGGAATCAATGGTGAAAATATAAGGGATGAAATATAAATAGGTTGAGGTTCACTATAAATATCATAAGAGGAAAAATTATGATGGTAAAACTATAAATCTCATAAACATGAAGACAATCCAATGAAATGTTGGATAGGACTCATGTCAGGTTCACCAAAATGTATGTATAGACTATGATTAACAATATAAAATCTTATTTCTCTCTATATATTCAAACATAATCAATAAATCAAACTAGATCATACATAAACTTTAAAATAGTGACATATGAATGATATGTGTGGATCTTATAGAGGGTAATCCACACTCAATATCAAGGGTATAATGTTATAAATCCTATGCATAAGAAATGTAATATGGGGTCTAAATAAGTCACAAGATAAAATATATGATGTATATAAATGGTTACAAATAAGTGGGAATCAAGGATATAATAAGGAAATTGCATGTAAGGACCTGACAAATAGGGATCACTAGATTCCAAGATACAAATTAATACTAAACTAAACAAGATATAAATTTCTCAATGGTTAGTTGTAATGTAGTATAAGAAAGTTTGGCATACACTACATCCTACACTATGGTTGTAGTGGTAATCATAAGTAGTCTATAATACATGAGCTTATTTGGTACAAAGGTAACCTAAGCAAGGACAACAATATACATGCTAATCTAATAATAAGTAGAACATATATATCTTCTAATTAAATAAAAGGAAAGATAATAGGGATAAAGATACTTACTGTGGATTGAATTTGCATCACATAAATCCCCCTTAGATCTAGTGGAACTTTACAAGAGATGTTTTAGGTGAAGTCATCAAATGGAAAGGATAAATACCTAGATGTCCTTAGTTGGGGACTCCAAATACTCTAGGGAGCCTCATTAGTTTAATTCCTTGAATTGAGATTCAATGAAATTTGAGAAATACTTGAGCTCTATAAGAATAATACTTTATTTTGGGATTATGTTATTTATATTGTACTAATAAATAGTGTTAATTTGAAATCAACTAGAAAATAAATTTATTATGTAGTTGATTCCATAATTACATTATTTAATAATATTTCATACTTTTACTACTTAAGGGAAGAAATTTAAGTTTAACTAGATTAGACGATAATTTTGTGTGTTGGGAATGATAATTATGACCCCTATATATATGGATTTGAACCCTCAAATGTATTATTAGGGCCAAGTTTAAAATATTGATCTAGATTGATACACTACAATGTATTGGTCAACCTAGTATTGTATTGGTTGACTTAGTACTATATCAATTAGGTTGATATAGTACAAGGATAAACAAACCATATTCAAAATTTATTAGTTTAGGCATGTTGATACCTCTAAATGAACCACAAATGCTCTTAGTTTTTAAATAACACTTCTCATTTAAGAATTTAGAAAATTTAGGGCATGAGTTATAGTTTTTGGCAATTTAGTTGCCTGTGGTGAAATAGAGGTAGAGAAAGATAAACTATTCCACAATATTATATGATTTCATGGTTGGGAGCCACCTTGGTCCATTCTTCATGAATTGTAGAGAATATATATTAATTCTTAGTGAATTATATCTTATATTTAAGCTACAGATTAATCTAAGTGGATATTTATAATGAAGATAAGACTAAAGGGATCTTGGTGTCAAAAGGAGTAAAGAGAAAGGTAGAGTATAAAAAAATGAGTGATTTCCAACTTTAGTTTTAAAAATTATGATAAAGGATCGATTGCAACTGAGTATACATTCAACCAATATATAATGTAACATAACCTAAGATCAAATTCCATTATATATTGGGCAAGCTTCAAAGGACAATGTAAAGAATCGAAAGCAATAACTAGGTCTACTTTAAGGATTTACTAATATAATAAAATAGCATTAACACATCTGAATACATAGCAAAATGAAGTGGAGAAAAACTTAAGATCCTCTAACTAATCTAGCATATGCACAAATTAGAAACCCTGTTATTAGAAAATGCAACTTAGAATTCAAAGACACCATTCAAATTCAAGACTTCTACTAGCAATTGAGAGAAAAGCTATATTAGCAATTGGCATATCTGATATAGAAAATCCTTTTAGAATTCCTTGATTATATAAATTGATTCAAGTGTATAAAAGTTTCTAAAAAATATCTCCCTTTTTACAAATGGTAATACATGCCTTTATAAAAAGATTAAGAAGTATAATGAATAGTTATAAAATATAGGTGTACAAAGATAAGGACAACTATCCTTACAAGTTTTAAAATACATGTCATTTTCACAATCATACCAACCTAGAGGCAAATATGCCAAAAAAATAGAATATGATTTTATAATGGAATATTCTATTTCAAAAATTTTAAAAAATATCTACAAAATATAATACTTTTAATTTATTGGTGGGGCCTCTAATTATCATTACTGGAGGATGCTCATGGATTTAGCATGTTACTCATCAACTATTTCTAGATCCATAATAGGTTTCATGATTCACTCCTCTTGATCTACCAAGTCATCAAGTTCCCTATCGTCCTACCCATGGCTTCTTTAATTATCCTAACTTCATTTATCCTTTCTCCTACATTGAATATCATGTCTAAGATTTTAATGTTATCAGCCCGAAATTTGCCTTGGCTTTTTCCTTTGATTTATTAGGTTACCAAAGTAGCCCTATGCTTAAATTCTTCATCACTTTTGATTCCAAGAAAATTGGGTTTTGCAAGATCTATGAGCATAGTCCCAATAATTTTATCAATTCTTGAAATTAGTTCCTTATCATCTTCTAGGAGTCTTTCCACATCATTGTGCCAAGCACTCAAACTTTAAACCTTTTCAATCACAATTCTCAAGATTGTGATCAAGTGTCCCAAACTAATGGTTTTAAAACCTAGGATCTATTTCCTTACTTGAATGTTGAGAAGATAGGAAGTATTATCCTTTGAGGCTTACCATTGGGTGACCAATCCCTTGGCCAATGCACACTACCCTTCTAATTCACTTTGTCTCAGCTTCATTATTGTGAGTACTTCAAACATGTCATAAAATGACTCATCAATAATTTTTGTCATTACCTAAGGCACTAATAGAATTGCCTGTGTTTGCAAGTTTTCCTTTTCTCTTTCCAAATTTAAAATTCTCTACTTCATTCCCTAGACTCTAGCACTAGCTTGTGATGATTGGGCCTCAATAAAGATTTCCACATCCTCTTCATGAATTGTAGCTTCACCAAGTTGTAGACCTTCCATAGGGGTTAATCCCACAAAGGGTTCCAACTTATAAAAGGTGAATTCCTCTATTCCAACCATTATTGTCCTTGTTTTTATTCTTTCTAACCTAGCTATCTCAGGGTTAAATTTTATGGTAGTGATTGGATTCTTAAACTTGGGAGGTTTTGGGACCTTCACACCTAAACTACTTGATGCCTCTAGGATATCCATCCTTTTACATTCTAGTCCTTAGGTGACCAGAATCCTCCTTTCCTCTTGCTCCATCACCATAGCCCTTATCCATGGATTTATGTCATCTTGTATTATAATATCAAAAAATCTAGTCATGGCCCATGAATGAGAAAGAGAAGGAATCTTTTTCAATTTCTCATAATTAAACCAATCAAGAATTATTGGTCCATGAATTGGGGATTCATCACTGAAGAGATTGATTTCACTAGGGGGTGAGTGAAATTCAATCTTGGTTTCTTCCTTGGTCCAACAAGGACCAATGTTATCTCTATCTTCCTCATTTCTTGGGATGCCATAGGGACAACTCTTTTCATTTATCTTTCTCAGGCTCATCTTTCCTATTTGAGTCATAGGCTTCTACAAGTTCCTTGAGGACACCCTCAAGTGTTTCTTTTATCTCCAAGGCTATCATATAAATATATTAGATTGGAGAAGGTGGCCTTTGGGAAAGTTTTGAAGGTGAGGGGCCCTCCCTAGGCCTATATTCAAATCTCACTTATCCTACTTTCTTCTTTCCCTTGCCTTGTTCATCCTTTTTTTGTATAATTTGTTCTCAAGGCTATGGTTATGGTTGTTCTACCTACGGTTGTTCTTAGACCATCCCAAATGGAAAAGGTATCAAGTGATACTATAAAGGATGCATTTTCCATGTTTCCCCTGAGGGCTTATCATCCTTGGTTAGCCTATCTTTTAGCTTGATGTTGTGGCCTTGGATCCTGGCCAATACTTCATAATTCTTAGCCTTAATATGTATGGTATCATGGACACTGAGTTTATGTACATATTTAGGCTTTGGTAATTTCTTATCCTTTAAGTGGCTGGCCATTATAGCCTTAATATCCCACATCTTAATTTCATCAATTTGAAAACCAAATGATTTTAGTGACTAGCCATAGTCTCAACTTGATTCCAAACTTAGAGTATGGTCCTTCCAATGATCAGAGGGAAGGGGTAGATTCCTTTCTTATTTTCTTTATAAGTGCCATTGATGCCATGCATGAATTGAGAAGCAATCTCTTATTCAACTAGTTTGTTTAGAACATATACTATAAACCTATAAGGTTGGGACATGATGCCCTCAATCCTAATGATTATGTATTCAGGGTAGTACCATATATCACCTATCATAACCACATACTTCTTGATGAGGGGGTGGACCCTAGGCATAAAAACACCTATGGTGGCCTCAACTATGGCTAGATAAACATAGTCACAAATAAATTGCATGTGATTCTTGTACTTAAATATATGTAATTTGAAATAGTGGTGTGAAATGGTGGTTTTACAATCTAGGGACTAATTTCTAATACTCAAGAAGTTGATTGAGGCAAGTAGGGCATATAACAAGTATGAAATCATATAAAACTACTTGGAGATATTCCTTTTTATGGTAGTGAATTACTTGGCGAGGAAGACATTGATTAAGTCTCTAATTAGAGGGGTAAACTATTCTTCCATAATGAAATGAACAAAGGAGACCTAGATTTTATTTACATAAGTGGTTAAGGGGATTCTAAAGGCTCGATTCAATAGCATCATTATAACCTTAATGACCTCTTTGGATTGGGATATTGGAATTTTTACTTCAAATTCCTTGAAGATATGAGGGACTTGTTGTAGCCAGGGTTGACAGACAGAGTCCAGGTCATGCTTGCTTGTCCACTCCTTGATCTTGGACAAATCCACATGGGGAAGAGAGAGCTTATAATATTTCTCAAATGCTATAAGAGAAATATATTCTACTTCCTTAGAATTTCCCTCCCTGATGATCCATTCATTATCAATTATATAGTTAACAAAGATGTAAGCAAGGATGTCTATATAGTGTAGTACCTCAAGTTTTGCCACATTGTAGTGGAGGTTGACCATCTAGATAGTGACCAGTTCATAGTGCCTATAGCTTATTGTGGAAATTATTTTCTCCTTTTTTATGATGGGGTTGAATTCCTTGATCATGAAGAAAAGTTTAGACCAATTACTAACACTTGGGATATTTATGGATACAAGTTCTAATCTAGTGTCTTTGAAGATCTTACCTTCATTATCTATTGACAAGTAAAGCTCGATCTCTTCCTTTAATCATTGTCTACAAGCTACCATTATCTTTGTTCTTATAAATTGCTCACACTAGATTGTAAATAATCTCTATGAAATCTTTCTCTTGCTTAAAAACACAATTAATTTCTCCTTGGATCAAATTGTAAATAATTGAGTTTATTTGGGTCATTTTTATGCAAGGTTTAGCATTTTTAAGCTTTAATGGTAGAATATATCTAGGCTTAGGCTTATACATGTCTTGGATTTGATTTGGACCTTTTTCTTGATACCTTTGCATTTTAAAGCCCACAAGATCTTGGATTTTATCCTTTTCTGCTTGTGTTGTAGCTATGTGGTATTAGTCTAGGCCTTTTGTGGCATTTTTCATATATGATTTTTGATAACTACCCATTGGCATTTTAAAATGCCTCTTTTATTTCACTCTATTAGATTGAAATCTAGGATTAGCATGATCCATTACTTATAATCTAGGCCCTTCCCTATGATTTATTCTTTCTATTCCAAGCCCTACAGTAGTGACACTTGGCATCTTTGGGTGCCTTTGTCATGCATTGAATCCTATGTTAGTCCTTTGATGAATGAGCATTGGCCAAACATCAAGCTCATGGGCCTTTGAAAAATCATGGATGCTTTCTCACCATTAGATTGAAATCTAGTGGCAAAGTGTGAACCATCAGATCATCCTATCAACTCTACCTTGAATTTGATTTCACCATGCATCAATTTTGTGGGCTCTCAGGGCCTCATTAAAAATTCTTTAGGTGACTTCATGTCATTAGATCAAAACCCAATGACATATTATGTGTCATTAATTTGTAGAGATGCCCAAACATTAAGTTATCATATTATTAAGATTACAACATAGGCTTAAGTCCCGTAGGCTAAGGTTTGTTTCACTTTATTAATCATGAAATAGACCTTAGGCTAAGGTATTTATGCCCAAGTTTTATAATTTATACATAATGGGTCCATGGCCTAAATATTCTAGGCCAATGTTTACATTGTGTTTAATAAGCATAATGTAACATTGGTCTATAATATTTATGCCAAGGCTTATAAAATATGTTCAAAAGGGTCAACATGACATAATGGTTTAATAATGCAAAGGATTTTATTGTATTGCAAAAACATATTAAAACCTTTAGCTAGATGAACTTAATCTAAATTTTATGTTATAAGGACTCTCTTCTCAAAATAAGGCTTAGTATAAGTCTATAATTTAAGGTTCATGAAATTTGAATAAAATGTCACAGGGACCTTAAAATATAGACTTAGACTAAGTTTATTTTACATACATAGATTATAAGACCATTTCCACATTTTACAATTTGAAGATTGCTAGTGTTTAAGTATTTTTCAAGCACTTCCCTTAGCCTATAAATCCATTTCCAAACCTTACAATAAGATTTTGGAGTGCATTTTGAGCTTGAGCATAATAATTCATTAGCTTAAAATTGGCAGTCTCACAGATGTCAAGTACATCCTCATGAACATCAAATGATGGTTATGTGAATGTTAATTTTAGGCTAATGAAGTTTTATATTTGATAGGCTTAAAGTTTATGATTGTATAGATGTCAAATACGTCCTCATGAACATCAAATGATGGTCACATGAATGTCAATTTTAAGCTTGTCAAATTATTATGATCTAATGTGAGAATTCCACTTGTAAAATCCATGGGACTTCCTAGGATCTTATACTTAATTCACTTCATTGGATCTTAATTGGTGATGAAGCATCAGTCATAGGATCATAATCTAAGAGTTTGCTTGTGATTGGTCACTTTGTCAAGGGGGACCCATTTGTTTTTGGTCATAAAATACTAGGGTGTTATGTGTCAATCCTTCAGGCCCTCTATAGTCTTTTGACTTTTCAATTATGCCTTACACCATCTAATTGATTTTTCATGAGAAAGAGAGAGGTAATGATCATGATTCAAGGGTTTGAATGTGAATAGTCCCATGGGCTATATGTGGGATTCTATTATTTTTCCTCATGTCATCCGCTCAAAGGGTTGTTGAAAGTACAAACTATTACATTAAATGAGATCCACATTATTAAAACCAAACTTTAGGCTTTTCTCACTCCATTAGATCAAAGTCCATGATAAAGTGAAGGTTGTTGGATCTTACAAGATTCAAGGAAATTAAGTCAGGGCCATAGAGATATAAAAGACTTAGGTTTAATGTGTTATTACTAAGTTTTAACTCATATTAATAAATATGTTGAGGCTTTAGGATTAAAACCTTAGGCTAAGTTATAAATCAAAGGACTAAGCTAACATAAGATTGAAATCAAGGGGCCAAGACTTAGGATAAGGTGTTAAGACTAAGGATTCTCTCATATTAATAAATATGTCAAGGCCTTAGGGTTAAAATCTTAGGCTAAGTTAGGATATATTGCAAGGACCCTACAAAATGAAGGTTAGGTATACAAGGAAATTTTAAAGGAAAAAGTAAAAGATGGGACCAAGGACTTTAGACTAAGTTTTAGTTATGTTAATAAATATGATTAAACTTAGAACATGAATTTTATGCTTAGGTCTAACATAATTTCAAAATATTCCCACTGGTTTGGTTCCTACCAACACTCAAATTTATTGAGGGCTTTGGCCAGGGTTTTGAAACATGAAATTATCAGGGACAAATGCCATGGAACCTGTAACTAGAGAAATAAAGACCATTTATTAACAATTTTAGTCCAAATCAAATAAAAAAAAAACTAAGTAAGATTGTCTTTAATAGAGTGAATGATATTCAAATTCTATAAATGATCCTATCATGCTAAATTTTCATGTTCAAACTTTTGGGTTTCTCTAGGGTCCTAGTTTTCAAAAATAGGGGTATGTTGGTCCTAACAAATGCTGACTCAAGGGGAAACATAGCAATATGTTAGAACTTAGAGACTATAGTTTAGATAAATAACTAGGTCATCCATTTATTTGATCAATATCATCATCTAAATTAGATTATGGTTGAAATAAACCTTAAATTTGTAGAGTTAGGGATAAACACCAAGACATAGCCATCCTATGTGTGTGATTTGATTCCACTTACTATTTTACATGGGTTTCAAGAAATAACTTCTAGGTTACATGTCTTTATTCATTAACTTTGACTTATAACATGTTAAGATGCTAATTAAGAATCATGATTTTAGCTTAGGGAAGGCTTGGGCATTACTTTGTTTCTAGCCAAGCATCTATAGCCCTGACATAGATGCCTTTTACCTCACTTAGGGCCTTGCTCCACTGCCATCCAGGCATCCATATCCCCAATGGAGATTTCCATAATCACCAATGCTTATAAAGCTTTTGATTTTGCTTTGAGTTATTTTTTTGTATTTTCTTGAGGATTTTATGCTTTTAGCAAGGTTGGAAACCATAGTAGCAAAGTTTTAGGATTTGGTCAAATGTTTGGTCTTTGGAAAATCATTTATGGCTATAACATTTATCCTAGGCAAAGATGTTGATTAAGTGTCAGAATGTGTTGTTCCCAAAATCTGTCACTTTTTTTTGGTGACAACATATCAACTATTTTGGTCTTACAGGCCAAAATTCTCTCTTCCCTTATAAAAAAATGTTCTGAGTGCTTAAGTTCTTCAATTATTCAAGAATTTTTAGTCAAGGAACTCACAGATTCAATGGGTTCAACAACTTCAATAGGTGAGCTCTCACAAAGGAACAAGTTCCAAACACTTAGGCAATTTCAAGGTTGGTTCAATGTTGAGGTTCAACTGAAAGGTCCATCAGCAAGCTTCAAACAAAAGATTGAACCATTGAACCATTGAACCCTGCCTCCAAAGGTTCAAAGGTTAAATGGGTTTAAAGGTTTAATGACATCAGTAGACTTCAAAGAGTTAAGTGCTTTGGCAAGTTCAAAGTTCAACCACTTTGAAAAGTTCAACGGCTTCGAAGGACTTAAAGAAAAGTAGACTCTAAAGAAGAAATATTGAACCATTGAACCGTTGAACCTTGAACCAAAAGAGTTCAATGTTCAAAGGTTCAATGAGTTCAATAAAGTTTGAGAAACTTAAAAGAGTAAAGGATTCAAAGAGCAAAAAATGAACCATTGAACCATTGAACCTTGAACCAAAAAGTTCAAAGGTTCAAGGTTCAAAGTGGTTCAAGTGACCAACAATTAGTGACGTCCCCATAAATGTCAAATTTAGGGTAATAAAATATCTATTGTTTTTCAAATATGGCACGGACCTGAAAACAAACTTATTGACCAACCAAAGAAGAAGCCAAAAGAGCCAGTAGAAAGCAAGAAGATAGCCCGAGAGCTCAAATCACCAAAGGACAAGACATGGTGAGGAAAGAGGGAATGATGAAAAAAATCTAGAAATATCTATGTAAGAGTTATTTCTAGTAGGTAATAGTCCAAAATCTAGAAATATTTGTGTAGGAGTTATTTCTAGTAGGTGAAATAGTCCACCAAGTGGACATCAGAGAGCACGAGCACTCAATAGTGTAGCCTATTTTTCTAGATTGAGTAAAGGCAAAGTGTATAGCTATGTAAATATCAAGAAGAGGACCAGATGACCCATACTTTGGAGGAGACATTTGAGAAGAATTAACATGCCATAGTTAAGGCCGATGCCCTATTCCAGCATGGCCCCTGGATAGAACTAAAAATGCATTCAAGGCATTGAATGCAGCATGGGACATTACATGAAATAAAGTGCCCAAGTCTTTCTTAGAGTTCTATATATTGTAATATCTTATTTTATGCAAAGGAAATATTTTTGTTATCAGAAGCAAAAATCTTCCCAAATTGAAAGGCATTACTGAGACATTGAGCTTAGATTGTTAATCATATTTCATTATCTGAATGAGAAATCAAGTGACCTTTCAGACTTTGTGTTGGAATAGCTTGTGTTGTTGAGGAAATTGTTCTTATGTCTATTTCCTGAATGCTCTCTTGTCCATTTAATTAAATAAGTAGAACTAGTAGAAGTAACTAGGAAGGTGTCCTGAAGCTAACTGTGGAGAGACTTTGTGCTACCACAATTGTCTTTAGTGTGTTTATTTTTTGTTTCTATTTAAAGGATCTTGGGATGACTTTGTACCCCCATTGTCTTTTATATTTCACTCTTTGGTAGTTGAGGTGGAGACTTTGTGCTACACCTCATTCTACTGGTTATTACACCCTACTACATTTATTTATTAGTTACTTTCTAAAAAGAATTATTATTATTTACTGCAGACCACTTCTAAAAGAAGAGAAGTGCCTTCAGTGTTTTCACCAAAATTCTCCTATGTCTGTGAACATCATCTATGAAAAAAGAGAGATGGATGGTGTTATCCTACACTAAGTGTTATTTTTAGCTTATTTATAGTATATTAATATATATATATATATATATATCACCTCATAGTTATAGGGAACCTCCCCTTAATGAGAGGAGAGATTTGTCCCCTTTTGATGTGGTCGACCTACACATTTGGCTGATAAATCTCCCTATGCTATGGTTGAAACACCTATTTTCCCATCAGTTAGCTGGTGACAAAATATTCAGCCAATAGTTTTTGGTGACTCCACTGGGGAAGAATAATAGTTTGAAGCCTCAAGCTCCAAGCTAAAGCAGGGCCATTCTTTTCCATTTTTATTCTACAATCTGGCAGCTCCATGTTATATAAGAAGCTAAAAATTTTAAGGTGTTGTTGACCCTATTTTTGAGTTGGTGTAGTATAGTAATTTTGATTTATTTCCTCCACAACCTCACCTTCAATGAACTAGGAGTCTTCATCCTACCAACACCAGGTCAGCAATACAAGATATAGAGCTTCTTTTTGCTCTACTAACAGAGCTTTGCCTATACATACTCCACCCAAATTTATTATTTCCCCTTTCCATAGTCATACAATGGTAGTTCAAGGCCCCTGGGGTAACTCTTTTGGCCCACTCAGTTTAACTCCACCTCTACATGAGCTACCACATAGCTCCAAGAAGAATTTCCCCAAATTCTATGGCAACGGGAGAGTTCATCTTGATGAACATATTGCAGCCTTTAGCATAGCTTGTGGTGTGATAGGTGTGGAGTATGAAGATGTAGCAGTCAAGTTGTTTGTAGAAACACTACAAGGTGTTGTTGTAGACTAATCCTACCATCTATAGGCTTGGTTAGTGACTAACTGTAACACTCTTAAAGCCAAATTTGAAGCTAGGTTCAAGCTTGTAGAAGATGCACATGCCCTATTGGCCTAACTCACATAGATGAAAGAGCCTCATGAACCTATGAGGGACTTCATAGCCAAGTTTGATAAGCTAAGGAATAGGATTCCTACCATTGCTCAGCCAATAGTTAAGAACCTTAAATGTTTTTTTATCAATTCTCAGCTTCTAGAAGTGAGTTTTCTGCTAAGATGGGCTGGCCACATAGACCCTGCTGCTACTTAAGATTTGGCCACTAAGGTGGAAGATGATCTCATCTTGGTGGGGAAGATAAGGAGAGATCTTAATAGAAGTAAATCTTCTTCATCCTCTAAATATCCATCTATAGGCACCACTGATCTAATGGTGCAAAAGCTAGAAAATGAGCTGCTAGCTCTTAGGAAGCAAATAGTGCAAGGAATGTCTTCTACTCCTTCGTATAGAGATATACCAAGGAGAACATTTCCCAATCAGTCATACCAAGGCAATGCTATCAGGAATCAAGGGCAGCCAAATTGCCTTCCTCCCCCACATGGGAAGCTTTCCATTGAAGCACCTCCAACCAATTTAGCAGTTGGATATCTTGAAAGAGAATCTAATTTCTCTTTCTAGCCTAAATTGAACCAAGAAGATGATGTTGATCTCTTTGCAGTAGACCAAGAAGAATCAACTGGTGACTCCAACATTGGTTTCTTGAATTACCAAGATAAACCTAAAAGTAAAGGTGAAGTGTTTAATGGATCATACGCTATATTTACCCAGTCTCAAAACTAGTTAGCCTAGCAAGCTGATAAAGGAAAATCAGGTGAGTGATCTCAACTGGTAATTTTGATTACTAAATAGGGGACTACTCTACCTTTTCAATCAAAGGACCTGGTAATCACTAAAAAAGTAAGTACCCCAACTATTCCTGCACCTTCTACTTCAAATTTGCAGACTAGTACCACCCCTCCTAAAAACTAGAAGGATGAACTACCTTCCCCTATTCCTAATTCATTTCAGACATTTGATATAATCAACCGCGTCAACAAATCCAAAATTCAAATGTCTAAATTTGAATTCCTATAATCTAACCCTGAATAATTAGATAAGTTGGTTCAATGTGTACAGATTAAAACCATCCTTGTAGGACCAACTATTCCAAAGGTGACTCCCACACCCACCCAAAATAACCTTGTCATTACTCCTCTAGCTACCCTTGGGAAAACAAAACTATTTTATGTTTCCTTACTGATAAATAGACACCAGTTGAACAACTACATAATAGACTTAGGTGCATCTAACAACATCATGCCCACCAAAGTAGCTGAATCCCTTACTCTCACACTAACCAAGACATTTGGGAGATGTTTCTCCATGGAGAACAAATAAGTGCCACTGATGGGACAAATCAAGGATGCCCAATTTGCATTTGTGGCATTTATAGATAAGAGAATTAAAATGACAGTCTTGGTGGCCAACATCCTAGTCTCCTACAACATTCTACTTGGATGAAATTTTTTCAAGGATGTTGGTGAATAATTGAGCATGGACCTATTTGAAGCGAGGATCCTGATCAAAGGCATCATGCAGAGATTGCTCCCTAAGAAGGAATAAATATATGTTGTCACTCAAACATCAGCAACTAAAGCTCAAATTCTATTTGAGTCTTCAGGCATGGGTAATTACTTCCTGACTATAGAGGAAGTTCCTGTCCTGACTGATGAAACTTATGAAAATGACAATCTAAAAATTAGTTTAGACAAAATAGTAGAATAATTGATAGGACACAGTGTAAGTGTACAAGAATCCTCCCCTCTAATTAAAGAAAAATCTAAGGAAAAATTAGTTTATGATGATGTCTAGATTCTAGAATTTGATGGTATTTGTTCTTCTACCAATTTTGGAGCTAGGATTTTGTTGATATCTCGTCAAGGAGATATTTTTCCTTCTTCATACAAGTTGTAGTTTAGCAACACCAATAATACTGCTAAATATAAATCACTGCTACTTAGATTGAAGGCCGCTCAAGATAGGGGCATCAAACTCCTTCATGCCAAAGGAGATTCTGAGCTAGTGGTTTGCTAGGTGAAGAACCTGTACCAAACCAAAAGTGAGAGATTATGCCATTACCACAATCTATTTTGGGATCAAATTTAAAGCTTTGATACTTCTAGTATCTTTATAATACCCAGGGAATTTAATGACTGAACTGATGCATTAGTTTTTTTTGCAACTCTCTTGGTTCCTCACCCAAATTTTAAGAGAGATAGGTACACTATCAAACTAGTCTTTCAACCAAGTGTGCCTGACAATTCCAATCATTGGCAAGTGTTCAATGGTGACAATCAAATCATCACCTTTTTGGAACAAAAAGATAGCTTTGAATAGTTCACTTCAAAGGTAGTGAGCCTCAAAAACTTGAATCAGCCCCTAAAACAAGCTCAGACGTAGGTGAAGAATTCCTACAACTAAAAGGGAATAAAATTCCCAAAGATTTATTTCCCTTGAGAAACTATTTGACAAGCATGATAGGTTCATCAAACAAAAAAAATGGATTCAAGCTCCTCCCAGGAGTTTGATCAGATAAATTTGGGTACCAAGGAAAATCCCAAGATGGTGAACATTGGGAAGTGCTGAACTTTGGAGGAGAAGCTCAAATTTACTGCCCTACTTCACCATTACATGGATGTTTTGCCATACTCCTATGATGATCTGAAGTCACTCAGGCCTAAAGAAATTCACCATGAATTTCCTCTCAAAAGTGATTCAGTGACTTTCAAGCAAAAATCTTGGTAGTATAATCCAAAGATATCAGGTATTATTCTATCTAAAATATAGAAAATGCTAAATGCTAGAATAATTTTTCTAATCCATCATTCCACATGGATTGCAAACATAGTTATTGTGAGAAAAAAGAATGGAAAATTTTTCCTCTGTGTGGATTTTAGGAATTTGAATCAATCCTCCCTAAAGGATAACTATCCTCTCCCATCATGGATAAAGTCCTTCAGATGGTGACTGGTTTAGAGATGTTATCAATGTTGGATGGCTTCTTGGGGTACAATCAAGTGGAAGTTGGTGAAGCAGACCAAAATAAGACTACCTTCACCACACCTTGAGGCAACTTTATGTATCAAAGAATTCCATTTGGCCTGATAAATGATGGTGCCACTTTTTAGAGAGCAATGGGCCTTGCTTTCAAAGATGAAATGGGAAAGTTCATTGTGGTGTACCTTGATGATTTAATAATCTTTTCCAAGCATCATCCTGATCATGTGCACCATATACAACAAGTGAAGAATGATGTCACTAGATTGGCATTTCTCTAAATTCTAAGAAGTCTATTTTTGGGGTAATAGAAGGTAAACTTCTCATACACATTGTATCTCAAGGAGGCATAAAGATTGACTCAAAAAGATTCAAATCCATCTAGGAGCTTACTCTACCCACAAGTAAGACTATAGTTCACTCTTTCTTCAGAAAGGTAATTTTTTTACAAAGGTTCATTCCTGAGTTCACTAAGAAGACTCGACACATTATAGACATGAAGGGAAAGGCCAATTTATACTAGACTGAAGAAGGAAAATTGGCATTTCAAGACATCAAGATAGCTATTTCCCATGCCCCAATTCTAGTTTGTCCAGATTATACCAAAGATTTCACAATGTACAGTTATGCTTTTGATCACACACTTTTAGCAATTCTGGTTCAACAGAATAAAGAAGGTGTGGAATCTCCCATATCGTTCATGAGCTATCCTCTCAAAGCTCATGAGTTGAAATACTCAAACATGGAGAAGCATGCTTATGCAGTGGTAAAGGTAGGAAAGCATTTCTACTTTTACATTCTGAATTCACACACTATTGCCCTGGTTCTTGATACCACAATCAAATCCATATTAACTCAGAAAGATTTTGGAACTAAAAGGGGAAATTAGATTTCTAAAATCTAGGAGTTTGATCTTGTTATCAAACCAATGAAGCTTGTGTAGGGAAGGGGTCTCTGCCAATTGATTGTTAATAATAGACTAGAAGAAATAGGGCATGAAGAAGTAGAAATTGAAGATGCACCAACAGTCCTCTTTGTCTCCACCATGAATGAGTGGTATTTGAGTATTGTTCATTTCCTTACTTATGGTAAGTGTCCTGCTCTCCTGTCTCATAAAGGAAAGAGGACTATCAAGTTGAAAGCTGCCAACTTTATCCTATGAGAAAACGGGCTATATAAGAGGAACCTTGATGGGGTATTTGTTCGCTACATGGATAAAGTGTAGTAGAACAAACTTCTAGAGTCCTTCCATAATCTGGCCTATGAAGGACATTTTTTTGTGCCTATAACTACCCATAAGATTTTGTGAGCTAGGTATTACTGGCCTACTTTGTTTCAAGATGCATACAAATGGGTATGAAGATGTGAACTATGAAAATAGTTTGTTGGAAGACCCAAATTAACTGCTTTGCCTCTTAAGCCAATGGTAATAAAAGAGCCATTTTAGCAATGGGGAATCAATTTCATTGGTGTTGTAAACCCATCTTCAAGTGATGGACATGATTATGTCCTCATAGCCATAGATTACTTCACCAAATGGGTGGAAGCTATTCTAGCCAAACATTCTACTTCAGAAGTATTATGTAATTTCCTCAAGGAAAACATCATTTCTAAGTTTTGGGTCCCAACCAAGATTATGACAGATAATACAACCTATTTATCTTCCCATGAGATTACACATTTCTAATTTTATTATGGGATTACCCTCTCCCACTCTTTTGATTATTTTTTTCAAGGAAATGGCCAAGCATAATCGAGCAACAAGAACCTGGTGACCATCATCAGGAAGTTGGTAGATGACAACCAATGAACCTGGCATAAAGCATTGTTTAATGCTTTATGGGCAAATAGAATTATGCCCAAGAGGGCAATAGGTATGTCACCTTTCCAAATTCTATATGATCTCAACATAAAGATACCAATCACCTTGGAATTACTAGCATTGAAATTGGCAAAGGCAGTCAAAGATCAGACATATGAAAGCTCCATCAACAAGAGGATCATGTGCTTGACTGAACTAGATGAGCAGTGAACTATGGTGGTGGATCGAATTGCTGCACATCAAATTCTAGTGAAGAAGCTCTTTGACTAGAAAGTAAAAACCCATGATTTTTAGATTGGTGATCAAGTTTTGTTATGGGACAAGAAAAGAGAACCAAAGGGAATGCATGGGAAATTTGATTCCCTATGGAGAGGCTCATTTACTATTCATCAGCTCAATGGTGAAAATAGTTTCCTAATGAAGTATCAAGATGGCATGCTCTTTTCACTACCTCACAGTGGGCAGTATCTAAAGCACTTCAATCCTTGAAGTATCAGAGGACATCAGTTATACATATGTATATTTGTATAGTCTCTAGTTCTATTTGGTGCTTTTTGTTTTCATTTCTTTTGGTGCCTTTCTTTTTTGGGTAGCATGACTCCATAGCCCAATGGCATACTTAAAGGCACTAGAGATTCTAGATTATAATCCATTTGATTATTTTTAAAATCAATGGAAGTTCTCCAACTGGAGCCAGCTATTGTTCCCAAAATCTGTCACTTGTTTTTGGTGACAACATATCAACTATTTCGGTCCTGTAGGCCAAAATTCTCTCTTCCTTTATAAAAAAATGTTCTGAGTGCTCAATTTCTTTAATTATTTAAGCATTTTTAGTCAAGGAACTAACAAGTTCAATGGGTTCAACAACTTCAACATGTGAGCTCTCACAAAGTAACAAGTTCCAAACACTCAGGCAATTTCAAGGTTGGTTCAACATTGAGGTTCAACCGAAAGGTCCATCGACAGGGTTCAAAAAAAATATTGAACCATTGAACCCTACCTCTAAAGGTTCAAAGGTTCAATAGGTTCAAAGGTTTAATGACATCATCAGACTTCAAAGAGTTAAGCACTTTGGCAAGTTCAAAGTTCAACCACTTCAGAAAGTTCAACCACTTCAGAAAGTTCAACGGCTTTGAAGGACTTATAGAAAAGTAGACTCTGAGGAAGAAAGATTAAACCATCAAAGAGTTGAACCTTGAACCAAAAGAGTTCAAAGTTCAAAGGTTCAATGAGTTCAATAAAGTTTGAGAGACTTAGAAGAGCAAAGGATTCGAAGAGCAAAGATGAACCGTTGAATCGTTAAACCTTGAACCAAAAGGTTCAAAGGTTCAAGGTTCAAAGTGGTTCAAGCGACCAGTGACCAGTGACATCCCAATAGATGTTAGATTTAGGGTAATAAAATATCTATTGTTTTTCAAATATGGCATGGACCTAAAAACAAATTCAGCGACTGGCCAAAAAAGAAGCTAAAGGAGCTGATAGAAAGTGAGAAGATAGCTTGAGAGTTTAGATCACCAAGGAAGGACAAGACGTGGTGAGGAAAGAGGGAATGATGCAAAAAAATATAGAAATATATGTGCAAGAGTTATTTCTAGTAGGTGAAATAGTCCAAAATCTAGAAATATATGTGGAGTTATTTCTAGTAGGTGAAATAGTCCACCAGGTGGACATGAGAGACCATGAGCACTCAATAGCGCAGCCTATTTATCTAAATCGAGTAAAGGAAAAGTGGATAGCTATGTAAATATTGAGAAGAGGACTAGGTGGCCCATACTTTTCAAGAGACATTTGAGAAGAATTAACATGCCACAGTTAAGGCTAATGCCCTATTCTAGCATGGCCCCTAGACAAAACTAAAAATGCATTCAAGGCATTGAATGCAGCATGGGCCATTCCATGAAACAAAGCACCCAAGTCTTTCTTGGAGCGTTATATATTATAATATATTATTTTATGCAAAGGAGATCTTTTTGTTATTAGAAGCAAAACTCTGCCCAAATTGAAAGGCATTACTGAGACTTTGAGCTCAAATTGTTAATCATATTTTGTTATCTAAATGAGAAAGCAAGTGACCTTTTAGACTTTGTGCTAGAATATCTTGTGTTGTCAAGGAAATTTTTCTTATGTCTATTTCCTAAATGTTATCTTGTCCACTTAATTAAATAAGCAAAACTAGTGGACGTAACCAGGAAGGTGTCCTGAAGCTAACTGTGGAGAGACTTTGTGCTACCACAATTGTCTTTAGTGTGTTTATTTTCTATTTCTATTTAAAGGATCTTGGGACAACTTTGTGCCCCCATTGTCCTTCATATTTCACTCTTTGGTAGTTGAGGTGGAGACCTTGTGCTACACCTCATTCTATTGGTTATTGCACCCTGCTACATTTAATTATCAGTTACTTTCCAAAAAGAATTTTTTTGTTTGCTACAAACCACTTCTAAAAAAAGAGAAGTGCCTTCAGTGTTTTCACTAGAATTATCCTATGTCTATGCACGTCATCTCTAAATAAAGAGATATGGATGGTGTTATCCTACCCTAAGTGTTATTTTTAGCTTATATATATATATATATATATATATATATATAGCACCTCATAGTTATAGGGAACCTCCCCTTGATGAGAGGAGAGATTTGTCCCCTTTTGATGTGGTTGACCTGCACATTTGGATGATAAATCTCCCTATGTTATGGTTGAAACACCTATTTTGCCCATCGGTTAGTTGATGACAAAATATTCACCCAACAGAATGACTATACCATGATAGTTTGAATTTTCACCCTATGATTTGTTATTTTTGGGAATAATGGAGTTTTATTCCTATTTAATAAACAATTATAAGTAGGAGAAATTAGTAAATAATATTCCTAATTAAATCTACTAATTTTTGAAATTAAATTACAATTAAACCCTTTCTAAAAATATTAGTGATAGAGAGAATATCAAACTTAGTTTATTCTAGAATATTCTGACTGAGATAAGGTTTAGAAATTTGTGTGTAGGACTTGGACACTATCACAAATAGGATCTTAGATTCTAATTTTTGATTGGATGGGAGTGCTTGAATTAGATACACTATGCTCCAGTGTTATAGTCTTTCTTCATTTTTATTGTCTTAAGGATTTAAGATTTATGGGCTTTGTTTGCCTACTTACTATGAGCCTTTGTACCAATTTTCAAGTCGTCACTATCAATAGAGTTCTCTATAGAGTTGATTCTTCATGTACTTTTATCTTTTATGTAATTGAAAGAAACTTTGGCAAATAGGGAGAGGGGTTAGTGTGTGTGTAATATGCACTAGACGTGTTTCACACCCCATGTGTGGGCATACTACCTATATACCAATACTCTAAAGAGGGATCAAGCCATATGTAGTTCCTCCTTTAAGAGTCATTGGTGCAATAGTGAATTGAAATGCAAGGATATCTAAAATTGACTATGCTTGAGCTAACTAGGGACTAGTGTAAGGACTTGAATTGGCTTGAAAGTGTATAGGCTAGTTAAATGCAGAGAATAGGGAAGATTTCTTGAGTGGTCTTTCTTGTATTCTTAATTTTCTTGAATGATATTTTCAAACCCTTTCCAAATTATCTTTGAATGGGATTATATATGGATCTATTGGTCATGGGTTAGGTGAAACTAGACTAGGCCAACATAATGAATAAGAGGAATCAAGAAAAAATGGTAACTTGGGCTCAAAATGTGATTAGATAGGAGCACTAAAAAGGGGACACCCTAGGGTCTAGTGCTATAGTCCAACTTTGGCACTATTGTCCTAAGCAGATGAGACCTAAGGGGATGGGGTAGTCATGAAGAAAGGGTCATGGCTTAGTTGGGGTTAAGTCTGAAAGGCCATGGATGACTAGGAATCATTGAAAGTAAGACTAAGAGGGTCATGAGAGCAAGTAAGAGGGACCTAAGGATTATGTGTCATTAGCCATGCTCAAGTTATCAATTTTTGCATTTTATATGAACACAACCTATAAGTGCAAGTCTTCTTAAATCCAATTTGAGGTTAAAACAATGCTTAAGTTCCCATGAAATAGTTGACTTCTTTTATTGGCCTTTACTAGTTTCTACAAATTACAACATTATGCTTTACATTTTAGGGCCATGATCATCATATGTATGGGGTTCATAGCTACATTTTGAAGATTTGGTAATTTTCAAGAAAACCTCATAACTTTAAATTTAATATTATTCAAGAGGACTTATTGGAATCAAATAATGAAGAAACAAGAAAGAAACACACAAAAACAAGCAAGAAAGAAAGACAATAAAGGAAAACAAATAAATATATACATGCCTATGCACAAATAAGGGACATGAAATAAATAAATGAAAGGAAACTAGCTAGCCTACCTACTATAAATCTAACCATATTATAGTTTACTCCATGAAGACCTCTAGAGGAGCAGCAAATAAGTAGTGCTTGAGGTATTTCCCATTAGTAGGCAATGTAAACTCTGCTCCTTGTAGATCTTTGAGATTGAAGGTGTTGTTCCCCAATGTTTCTACAATATGGTATGGGCCAATCTACAAGGGTATGAATTTACCATGTTTTCCCTAAGGCTTAGATGCTTTATCCCAAAGGAGAACTAGGTCTCCCTATCTAAACACCTTGATCATAGACCTTTTATCAAACCATCTCTTGACTATGGGTTGATTCCTATAAAAATCAGCAAAGGCTTTCTCCCTTGCATCTTCCATCTAAATTATGTCTAGTAATCTTGAATTGGCAAGTTCTTGGCTCTCTTCCATGTATTCCTACATAAATCTATATGTGGGAAACTTAGGAGTGATAGTAAAGATGGATTTCTATCTATACATCAATAGAAATGGTGAGGTTCTTAAGGCTTTCTCTATTCTTATCCTATCAACCTAGAGTGAAAATTTAAGGACCTTATGCCAAGTCCTGGGTTTGTTTGTAGTATACTTCTTGATTTCCTTCATTTAATTCTTATTTGTAGATTCAGAGACTCAATTCCCTTAAGGACAATGGTTAGATGTAAACTTGAGAGTGATGTCATTATCATAATCCTATTCAATCACATCTATATAAATAAACACATATCCATTGTCACAAACTAGAGAGACTAGATTTCTAAAACTAGTACAAATGTTTTCCTCTAGGAAGTTGATCACTCCTTTAGTATTACATTGTTTAGTGGTTATAGGTTTATTCCAAATTGTATAATAGTCTATGGTAGTAAGAACATACTTATGAAATTTAGATGATTTGGGGTTGGTTACCCCAACAAAATCTAACCCCCATTGAGCAAAGGGTTTGCCAATTGTGATTGGCTATAGTGACATTATTGCCTTTGGCTCCTTGGTGCTCAAAATTTGACATGAGTGGCATTCCCTCACATGTTTGTGAGAATCTTTAAAGATAGTTGGTAAATAATAGTCATCCCTAAGAATTTTTTGAGTTGTGGTCCTCCCAAATGGATGTTCACTACCCAAATTTTCATGAAAGGTTCTCATGATTTAGGTGGCTTCTTCTTGTGAGACACATCTCAAATAAATTCCTTTAAAATTTATCATATACAAGACCCTATCCTTGATCAAGTATTGGGTTGAATTCAATTTTAGGACCCTCTTCTACTCCCTAGATAGACTTGCAGGATAAGTATCATTAATTAGAAAATGTATGATTGAATTATACCACTCCATAGCTTGAAAGTTTTATTGATCAACTTGCATAATACTTAACCTAGGGTTAGTATTAACAATCATCAGGATCATACATTGACATCTTACCAATTTTTTTATTTTCATTTCCAAGTCATATTCTTGAAAAATTGAAATCCATTTACCTCTATGTTATCCTAATTCATTCTAACTTAACATGAATTTGATGGCTAGGTCAAGAAATATAACATGTACCTTATTTCTAAGGATGTAATGTCTAGATTTGTTAACGACCTTAACTAATGCATATGGCTACTTATCAATCAATGAATATTTTAACTTAGCATTCTTAAAATTAGTGCTCATAAAAGTAATTAGGTGGTCACACCCTTCAATTTTTTGAGTTAACATTGTAGCCATAGTATGGTCAGATGAAAAGGAAGAGAGGTAGAAGTCCCCTGAGAAGTCATGACTTATGAGGTTTGGAGCCTAGCTAATGGCCTCCTTGATATCATTGAATGCCTTTCTAGAATATTAAATCCATGTGACCTTGGCATCCTTATTTAGCTTTTCATTCAGTGGCTTAACAATTTCTACAAAATCATAAATAAACTTTCTTACAAAATTTATCTTACCAAAGAATGACTTTAGCTCTTTCTTACTATTTGGAGGTTCTATTCTAGATATGGCCTCCATTATTTTAGGATCCATAGAGATCCCATCTTTGGTAATAACATGACCTAATAATTATCATTTAGTCACACAAATGATACTCTTTTTAGGGTTCAAGAAAATGACATACCTTCTGTATCTTTCAAAAACTTGTTACAAATGCATGAAGTGATCTTCGCTAATTTTTGAAAAAAATATTAGATCATCCATATAAATGATGATGCATTTACCTATCAGGCCTTGGAAGGCATGGTCCATAGCTCTTTGGGAGGTAGATCCTACATTGATTAGTCTGAAGGGCATCCTCTTGTAAGCAAAGGTACCCCACTTGGTCGTGAAAGTTGTCTTCATTCTATCCTCTCTATTGACCAACACTTGGTTATAACCTAAAAACCATCAAGAAAAGACAGTATAGATGAAACTAAAATAAATTGAATTACTTGGTCTAGGGAAGGAAGGGGATAATTGTCCTTTTTTGGAAATTTGTTTAAGTTTCTAAAGTCAATACAAAGTCTAATCTCACTATTATTCTTCCTAACTGGCACCAAATTATCCACCCAAGTGGAATGTCTGATGGAGAAGACTATCCTAAAATCTAATAATATTTTGACCTCTTTGAAGATCATGTGTTATAGGATAGGGTTTATAGGCCTCTATGTTTTCTTGAATGGTTTGCAACTTTCCTTAAGGGGTATACTATGGGTAATGACCCTTGGATCAAATATCTTTAAGTCATCATAAGACCAAGCTATGCCATCCCTATATTGGGTATGGAGATATTTAGCCTTTTGATTCTTAATTTTTGTATAGGCTTTTCCAACATTTACCATTTGGGGATAAGTTTGAAGGTTAAGATCAATAGCATTATAATATTTCCCATTTACCTTGGGAACTTTGGAAACCTTAGCCAATTTATCTTAATCAAATAGCCTTTCTAAAGCAATCATTCCCTTAGGGATCTTGTTGTCATTTAGCTAAATGACTTTACCATCAAATTTGTCCTTCTTAGATGTACTTTTATTAGTCTCATCAATAATATGAGCATTAAAAGATCTATAATTGGTCATGAAATCCAATATATGTTAATCATCATTGAAAAATTGGAAATGGTTAATGTTATTAGGCACTAAAGGATAAAGAATTAGCTCAATGCTGAAATTAGGGGAATCTTGGTTAGACATGAAGTTGGCTATAGTAAATGACAAATCATCAGTAGCTTAGTTTTATCCTCTTGGGATGGAAATGATGCCAAAGGCATAAAAGGATTCAATAAAGTCCCAAACTCTGAACTTATACCTTTCTAGGTATGAGAGCTTACATTGGTATTTGCTTCTTACCTAGTTAGCCACTAGTTCTAAATCCCCATAAACTAGTAGTTATTTGACTTTGTTCTTTATAGAAAATTGTAATCCTAGGATAAGGGCTTCATACTAAATAAGATAATTAGTAAAAGTTAATTGAATCATGGTAATTTATATTAGTAAGGTCAATTAATACAATACTAACACATGATCCAGCATTACACCTAGCACCGTCAAAATGCATCTTCAATAGTCTAAGAACAACATGAGCAGCTTTGGGATCACATACCTTATCAATATCTAGGGTGAAAACCCCTAAATTTGAGTATATTATATTGACCCTCTCATTCACATCATTGTACTCAATTATTATATGTTTCATCTTTGGTTCTCTCTCAACCCTAATCTAATTAAGAACTTCCTTCTAAAGTAACTATAGATGTGAGAAATCTATAGACATGTAACCATTCAAAACCTTGGTCCACTCCTTGATCAATAAGATTCCATAAACATCAATTATATCTATAACTTGAATATCAATGAATTTTTGCACCTTAGGCTCAAAATCTAGTTGCATGTGAACATTTAAAAGCTCCCTAATTACCCTAACTCTAGATTTGTCTAATTGGGTAATAACCATATCAAAATTAATGGGAGTTAGGCTAGGTTGTTTTCATATACCTATAGGCATGATATTTTTATATGCTCTTGAATATAATAATAAATTATGTAGGTTTTTACCACACATCGTGATAGTGAGCAAGAAAGGAGGAGACTCAACTTTAGCCTTGTGCACAGTCACATTGGCATGATTAGTATGTGATGGATTATTAGACTTCTTTGACAAAGATTCTAGTATAAGGTCCATTTTATCTATAAAATATGTAAGTTTATGCAATGTAATATTATCCTTTATCTTTTTCATGTCTTCAACTATTTTATAACCAATCTTAGAAGAACTAGGAATTTCAAGGTTGGGTCTAGAAGTACTCCCTTTAGGTGGCTCAGGATTGTTGCTTGAAGAAGTGTCTGGAAGAGTTCCAAAATTATTTGGAGGTGTTGAAGTAGTCAAAGGCTACCTTTTTTAAATATTCCTCAAGGGATAGGTCTTTTTTAAGAACTATTGAAAGGCTTGTATCTCCTTAGGGATCTCATCAGGTTCATTTTCCTCTTGAAAGGGGAAATCAAAGGTGTCTACCATGAAAGATTGATCAAATGAATTAGGTCTAGTGGTGTTTGTACCACTTTATTTATTAGGTACCATTGAAAATGTATATAACTCCTCTTGGAAATCCTAAAAGACTTTAAAAAATTATATACAATCAATTTCCTCATGCTTGGATATGCAATGTACCCTATAATAATTAGGTAATGTAATATTAGTTAGGTTAATGTCCATGGTCTTATTTTTAGAAGATGGATCATTATTCCTATTATTATGAAAAATATCATTCTAAAATATATTATTTGTAATGTTATACATTTAAAATGAGAAGTTCCTACCTGAACTTTTAGCAATATTTCCAACTTGTTTTTACAACTGAATAAAACCAGTACTCAAGTTTTAGACCATTTTTAAGATGGATTCATTCTCATTTTTAGGATTTTCAAAATTATGTACCTTATTATTATTAGTATATGGTACTATAACCCTTTGATCATTCAAATTGAAGCCATTATTAGGATGATTTAGGAACCCTAAATTATGATTGGAAGCTGCATGACTCAATGAAAATTGAGTTAGGTTTGGGAGTTAGTTTAATTTTGGGATATTTTGATTATTGTTTGGGAATAAGTTCATCACATGAATTTTTGGGTTGATGTTTAGCACATAGTATGCCATTTTACCTTGGGGTTGTATTTGATTATTGATGGTTATTGTTTTTGCATAGGCTCTAGCTAATGAAGTTATGACTGGCATGAATCTCTTAAAATAACAAAGGTCATAAGATCCACTGCATCTTTGTAAATCTCTAGAGATAAAACATCATCAAGATTATAAGGGTTAATAGTCCTATTGAAAATTTTCTAAAATATAACATTGAAGGACCTAATAGGCTCACTTTCATCTCTTCTAATTATGGTGAATTGATGGTAGATAACACAAGGACTAAGAATCTTACCAAATTGATCTATAAACACATTATTGAAATCATCCTAGTTTGCGATGTAATTATTAGGTAAGTTAAAAAACCATTCATAAGTAGCATATTTAAATTTAAATTGGAATAACCTATAAGTTACATCCTCATGCACAACATTTAGCAACATTAAGGCTGATTTAAAAGATTTATATGTTCTTTAGCAGTTATTATACATGTTGGACTAAATTTAGGTAGTATTTTTTAGGGTTGCATGTGAGGTCATGTACCACACCTGGTACATTCATGGAATACTCTCCCAAAAAACCATATTTAGATGAAAATTAAAGGCACAAGTACCTTGAATAGGTGAAGTTGGAAATGATCTAGATCTCCTGCATCTACCTTTGTCATGTCTGGCTTTTTTGTGGACCTCAAGCTCAAGCAAAGGCTCCCTAGTTTTTGAGTGTGATATTTTTCTTATCATGGGAAATTCTAGCTTGAATTTTAAAAATCCTACCTGAAATATAATGTATCAAGCTAAATTTTATAAATAAAAAGAGCTATACCTGCACATTGAGCTTATTTTGTAAGGGTGGTATGAAAAACTACAAAGATCATTGATCTTTGATTGAATTAGCTTAAATATGCATTTTAATACATAAATATGGTATATATTTATAATTATAATCCTAAATTAACTTAGATATTTGAAATCTATGCCCACATTTGATCAAAACAAGCTATCCTAACTTCAGATACTATGGATTTTCAAAGTTAAAGCTAAATTTACCAAAAACAAGTACCAATACTCAAATAAATTCAAATTAAACACAAATATACACTATAAACAACAAAGAGAAAAGATATTTATACTTACAAGCAAATAATTCACTAAAAAACACAAAGATATACCAATCTTTAGATAAAACAAACTACGATCATCAAAGATTTGAGGAATTTAGGCCCTCCTTCTAGTGCTAGTGGGAACTTCTCCTGTTGATACCTCTAAATAAACCACAGGTGCTCTTAGTGTTTAAATAAAAATTCTCATTTTAGAATTTATAAAATTTAGGGCATGAGTTTTAGGTGCTACATGTGGTGAAATAGTGTCAAAGCAAGATAAACTATTCCACAATATTTAAATGATTTGATGGTTGGGAGCCACCTTAGTCCATTATTCATGAATTATAGAGAATCTATGTTAATACTTAGTCAATTATATCATATATTTAAGCTATAGATTAATCTAAGTGGATATTTATAATGAATTTAAAACTAAAGTGATCTTGGTGTAGAAAGGAGAAAAGAAAAGGGTAGAGAAAAAAATTAATGAGTGATTGCCAATTTTAGTCTTAAACATTATGACAAATCATCGATTGCAACTAAGTATACATTTAACCAATATATAATGAAACATTGCCTATGCTCAAATTCCACTATATAATGGGTAATGTTCAAAGGAAATGTAAAGAATCACAAGTAAGAACCAGGTCTACTTTAAGGATTTACTACTATAATAAAATAGAATTAACACATCTGAATATAGAGTAAAATGATGTGAAGCAAAACCTAAGATCCTCTACTAATCTAGCATATGCACAAATTAGAAACCTTTTGATTAGAAAATGAAACTCAAATTTCAAATACACCGTTAAAATTCAAGACTCCTACTAGAAATTTATAGAAAAGCTATATTAGCACTTGACATATCAAATATGGACAATCCTTATAGATTTCCTTGATTATATTAAATGTTTCAAGTGTACAAAAATTTATAAAACAATTATCCATTTTTACAAATGGTAATACATGCCTTTATAGAAAGATCAGGTAGTATACCAGTTAGTTACAAAATATAGGTGTATAAAGATAAGGACAATTGTCCTTAAAATTTATAAAATACATGTGCTTTTCACAATCATACTAACCTAAAGGAAAATATACTAACAAAATAGCATATACCTTTACAATGGAATATTCTATTTCAAAAATTTATAAAATTCTACAAAATAAAATACTACTTAGTTTTCTAGTTGGGCCTTTGATTATCATTGTTGGAAGATGCTCATGGCTTTATCATGTTTCTCATCAACTAGTTCTAGATCCACAATAGGCTTCATGATGCACTCCTCTTGATCTGCCAAATCATCAAGTTTCCTATTGTTCTTACCCATGGTTTCGTTAATGTTCTTAGATTTATTTATCCTTTTCCTATATTAAATATCATTTCTAGGATTTTATTATTCTCAACCCTATATTTGCCTTGGATTTTTCCTTTAATTTCTTGGGTTACCAAAGTATCCCTATGCTTAAATTCTTCATCACTTATGATTCCAAGGACATTGGGTTGTGCAGGATCTATGAGCATAGTCCTAAGAAATTGATCAATTCTTGTAATTAGTTCCTTATCATCTTCTATGAGTCTTTCTACATCATTGTGCCAAGCACTCAAACTTTGAACCTTTTCAATCACAATTCTCATAATTGTGTTCAAGTGTCCCAAATTGATGGTTTTGAAACTTGGGATCTATTTCCTTGCTTGAATGTTGAGAAGCTAGGAAATTTTGTCCTCTAAGGCTTGCCATTGGGTGGCCAATGCAGACTACCCTTCTAATGCACTTTATCTCAATTTCATTATTTGAGTGCTTCAAACATGTCATAAAATGACTTATCAAGTATTTTGGTCATTGCCTTAGGAACTAAAAGAATTTACTATGTTTTCAAGTTTTAATTTTATCTTTTCAAATTTAATATTCTCCACTTCATTCCTTAGTCTTTAGCTCTGGTCTATGTTGATTGGCCCTCAATCAAGCTTTCCACATCCTCTTCATGAATTACAACTTCACCCAACTACTAACCTTTCATAAGGCTTAATCTCGTAAAGGGCTCTACCTTCTAAAAGGTGAATATTTTTATTCCAACCATAGCTATCCTTGTTATTATTATTTCTAACCTAATTATTTTAGGTTTGAATTTAATGGTAGTGATTGTCCTCTTGAAATTTGGAGGTTATGGGACCTTCAAACTTGAGCTATGTGATGCCTCTAGGGAGTCCATCCTTTTACTTTCTAGTCCTTGGGTGACCACAATCCTCGTTTTCTCTTTATCCTTCACCATATTACTTATCCATGGCTTTATGTCATCTTGTATTTCAACATCATAAAATCTAGTCATGGCCCATGAATGAGAAAGAGAAGGAATCTTTTACGATTTCCCATAAATGAACAAATCAGGAATGACTAGTCCATGAATTAGGAATTCATCATTGAAGAGATTGATTTCACTAGTGGGGTGAGTGAAAGTCAATCTTATTTTCTTCCTTGGTCTAATAGGGACCAATGATAGCTCTACCTTCTTCTTTTCTTAGGATACCATAGGGACAAACTCTTTTCCTTTATCTTCTTTGGGCTCCTCTTTCTTGTCTGAGTCATAGGGTTCTACAAGTTCCTTAAGGGCACCCTCAAGTGTTTATTCTAGATCTAAGGATATCATATAAATATATTGGATTGGGGAAGGTTACCTTTGGGAAAGTGTTAAAGGTGAGGGGCCATCCCCAAATCTCCCTTCTAATCTCGCTTCTCCTACTTTCTCCTTGTCCTTGCCTTGTTCATCTTATTTTTGCATAATTTGTTCCTAAGGTTATGGATATGGTTGTTATGCCTGGGGTTATTCTTGGGTCATCCCAGATGGACCAAGTATCAATTGATAATATAAATGATTAATTTTTCATGTCTCCCCTAAGGGGTTGTCATATTTGGTTAGCCTATGTTCTAGCTTGATGTTGTGTTCTTAGATCCTAGCCAATACTTCTTCATAAAGGACACTGAGTTGACTTACATATTCAAAATTTGGGAGCTTCTTTTATTTCAAGTGGCTAGACATTATACCCTTAAGATCCTACATCTTAATTTCATCAAGTTGAAAAATAAATGAATCATGATGTTTGGCCATAGTCTCAGCCTACTTCCAGTCCTAGACTATGGTCCTTCTAATGATTATAGGGAAGGGGTGGAGGAGTCCTTTCTTATTTTATTTACAAGTTCTATCGATGACATGATATATTTGGGAAGCAATATCTTATTTATATAGTTTTCTAAGAACATATATTGGCAACTTGCAAGGCTAGGACATGATGTCATCAACCCTGATGACTATGCAATCAGGATAGTACCATATTTTACCTATCATCTATGTGTAATTATTGATAAGGGGATGGAACCTAGGCATATAAACACCTATGATGGCCTCAACTATGGATGGATAAATGTAGTCAAAAATAAATTGCATGTGATTCTTGTACTTAAATATATGTAATTTGGAATAGTGGTGCAAAATCATGGTTTTGCCATTTGGGTACCAATTTATAGTACTCAAGAAGTTGATTGAGGCAAGCACAGTATCTAGTAGCTATGACATCATATAAAACTACTTATAGGTCTTCCTTTTTATGTTAGTGAATTGCTTGGTGAGGAAAACATTGATTAAATCTCTAATTGGAGGGGTAAGCTTTTGTTCCACCATGAAATGGACAATGGAGACCTAGATTTTATCTACATAAGTGGTTATGGGGGCTCCAAAGGCTTGATTTAATAAGGTCATTATAGCCCTAATTCCCTCCTTGAATTGGACTACTAGGATTTTTCCTTCAAATCCTTTGAAGATATGAGGGCCTTGGTGTAGTTAGGGTCTAAGGATAGAGCCCAAGTCATGGTTGCTTATCCACTCCTTGATCTTGGCTAAATCCACATGGGGAAGAGGGAGATTATAATATTTATAAAATACTACAAGAGAAATATATGTTATTTCCTTGGATTTTCCCTCCCTAATGATCCATTCATTATCAATTCTATAGTTAACAAAGATGGGAGAAAGGATATCTATATAGTGTAGTACCTCAAGTTTTGTTGTAGCATAGTGGAGGCTAGCCATTTAGATAGTGACCAGGTCATATTACCTTTAGCTTACTGTGGAAATTATTTGTTCCTCTTTTATGATGGGTTTCAATTCCTTGATCATGAAGAAAATTTTTGACCACTTCATAATGCCTAAGATATTTAAGGCTACAAACTCTAATTCAATGTCTTTCAAGATTTGACCTTCATTATCTATTGATAAGTAGAGATAAGTCTCTTCCTTTAATTATTATCTATGAGCTATCATTATCTCTATTCCTACAAATTGATCACATCAGATTGTAAATGATCTCTATAAAATATTTCTCATGCTCAAAAACATATTTAAGATCTCCTTAGATCAAATTTTAACTAATAGAGTCTATTTGGGTCACTTTTATTTATGGATTAGGGTTTATGAACTTTAATGGTGGAATATATCTAGGATTAGGCTTATACATGCCTTAGATTTGATTTGGACCTTTTCCTTAATAACTTTACATTTTTTAGCCCATAAGATCATGTATTATTTATTTTTCTACTTGTGTGGTGCCTATGTGGCATTGGTCTGGGCCTTTCATGACATTTTTCATAAATAACTTTTGAGAATTAGCCATTGGCATTTAAAAATGACTCTATTATTTCACTCCATTGGATTGAAATCCAAGATTAACATAAATTGTTGCTTGTAATCTAGGCCCTTCCTTGTGATTGGATCTTTCTATTCCAAGCCCTGTGATAGTGATACTTGGAATGTTTGGGTTCCTTTGTCATGCTTCAAATCCTATGTTAGTCCTTTATTGAATGAGCATTGGCCACACATCGAGCTCATGGGCCTTTGAAAATTCATGAGTTCTTTCACACCACTAGACCAAAATATAGTGATAAAGTGTGAAATATTGGGTCATCTTGTCATATCTACCTCAAATGTGATTTAACCACACATCAAGTTTTTAGGCTTTTAGGGCCTCACTACAAAGTTTTTGAGCACTTTCATGTCATTGGATCAAAACCTAGCAACACAATGCATGTTCTTAATCTATAGAGATTCCCAAACATTAAGTTAACTTATTATTAAGACCATAACTTAGGCTTAAGTCCCTTAGGCTAAGGTTTTTTTCAATTTATTAAGCATGAAATAGACCTTAGGAAAAGGGATTTATGCCTAAGTTTTTTGATTTATAAACAATGGGGCCATAGCCTAAATAGTCTAGGCTAATGTTTATGTTGTGTTTAATGAACACAATGTAAAAATTAGTCTATAATATTTATGCCAAGGCTTATAAAATATGTTCAAAAGGGTCAACATGGCATAATGGTCCAATAATGCATAAGATTTTATTGTATTGAAAAAACACATTAAAACCTTTATCTAGTTGCACTTGATCTAAATTTTATGCTATAAGGACTCTCTTCTCAAAATAAGTCTCAGTATAAGTTTATAATTTAAGGTTCATGACATTTGAACAAAATGTCATGGGGACCTTAAAGTATAGACTTAGACTAAGTTTATTTTGCATACTTAGATAATAAGACCATTTCCACATTTTACAATTTGAAGACTTATATTGTTTGAGCATTTTTCAAGCACTTCCTTTAACCTCTAAAGCCATTTTTGAGCCTTCTAGAAATATTTTGGAAAGAATTTTAACCTTGATCATAATAACTCATTAGCTTAAATTCTAAAGTCTCACAGATGTCAAATAAGTCCTTGTAGACATCAAATGATAGTTGTACAAACATTAATTTCTGGATAATGAAGTATTTTATTTGAAGGGCTTAAATTTTATAGTTATGTAGATGTCAAATATGTCCTCATGGATGTCAAATTATTATTGTGAAAACATTAATTTTAAGCTCATCAAATTATTATGATCTAATGTGAGAATGCCACTTGGCACATCTATGGGGCTTCTTAGGATCTTGGACTTAATTCACTTCATTAGATACTCATCAGTGATAAGGTGTCAGCTGCAGGATCATAATCCAAGAGTTTGATTTTGATTGATCACTTTTTTAGGGGGACCCATTTTTTTTTGGTCACTGAATGTAAGGATACCATATGTCGATCCTTTAGGCCCTTCATAGTCTTTTAACTTTTCAACTATGCCTTACACTATTTGATTGAGTCTTCATGAGCAAGTGAGAAATGTTGATCATAATTTGAGGGCTTGAATGTGATTGATCCCATGGGATATATTAAATATTCTATCAATTTTCCTCACATTGTCTGATCAAAGGGCTGTGATAAATGTGAACCATTTGATCATCTAAGATGCATACTATTTAAGCCAAAGTTCAAGATTTTCTCACTCTGTTGGATCGAAGGTCATGATAAAGTGAAGGCCATTAGATCCTATAAGATTCAAGGAAATTAAGTTAGGGACATAGAAATATAAAAGACTTGGCATTAAGGTGTTAAGAATAAGGTCTATCTCATATTAATAAATACATCAAGGCCTTAGGATTAAAACCTTAGGCTAAGTTGTAAATAAAAGGACTAAGCTAACATAAGATTGAACATGAGGGGGGCCAAGATTTAGGATAAGGTGTTAAGACTAAGGCCTCACTAATATTAATAAATATGTTGGGGACTTAGGGTTATTTGGAATTTTGGTATCATAACTTGTGTTTGGGACTTTTCATTGGATAGTTTGTTTGGAACAACCTTTATCAGTTTTATGTGTTTTAGATGTTTTGGTTTAGAGATTTTATTTGGACATTTTGTTTGAACATTATTTTGAGGGATTTGGTCTTCAAAAATTTTGATCAATATTTATGTTTAGAGTATTTAGTTCATGAGAACTATTGGCTTAGTCCCAATACAAAACCTGACTCCCAACTCCCAACTATCAAAAGCCTACTTGACTTAGCTAATAAAATAGAGCTACTTCATGACACTTGTCAAAGAACATAACCCACTAACTAAACTAACAAGAATTGAATTAGGTAGGTAAATCAAAGTATTTGAATGTTGGGCATTAAAATTACATAAACTAGAATTAAATACAAAAGGCTATATCAATGACATATGGACATCAACATGTTCATTTGATCACAAGTCACTTCAAACTCAATTACTTCTCTATGAACAAAGCCCTAGCTACCTATGAATCCATTACAAAGAAGCAACTAGTGGAAAGGAGTTTTCACAGTATATGTAAACTAACTTTTAGAAAACCAAACAATTGTAATGGCTTCATCATCTTGGAGCTTCAGAGAGTGTTACCACCATCCCTATTATCCATCAAGGATTCTAACAAATATACTTGTAGACACTAGAAAACTACACACTTATAGTTTTCAATGATTGAATGCCTTGAGACCCCCTGAATGCCCCCTAAAACCTTATTAACCCTTAACCAACCCCTCTAAACCCCAAATCACTATTATCCTATTTAAATAGTACTATTTGAAAGTATGATTCACTATGGGACCCACTGTCACTATTCATGATGACATGGCAAGTGACATGGCATGTGACATGGTAAGTGAAATGCAAAGTGACATGAAGGTGATATGGAAAGTGACATGGATTGAAAGTGAGGTGGATTGAGGTGGGACATCATATCCCACTTAGGACTCACCTCCAAATTACCTAATGACATCATTAAGTACTAAAGGTCCCCTCCTTTAAAGTATGGCACATTTTCCCCTATGGGAGCATTATTCAACATGTTTTTTTGTCCTCATGCATGGAGAATGATGCCAAAATTCATGTGTCACTTATCCAAAATATTGAATTGAGTGATGAAAAGTATTTTAGACCCATATGATCCCATGTGCATGATTCCCACTCTATTTTGGACTCTTTAGCAAGTTGGGAGACAAATCAACCAAGTGGGAGACCTATTGGCTAAGTGATAATCTCGCCCCTTTGTCTTTCATGACCACTCATGTACCCACATGGATAATGGTTCCAAAATTCATGAGGCACTTAGCCAAAAGACAAATTAGCTTGGTGAAAAGTCATTTGGTCTCATTTGAGCCCATGTGCATGATTCCCACTCCAAATTAGACTCATGTGCAAGGTGGGAGACAAAATAGCAACATGAGAATCCCACCACCCTTATCCCATTTGTCATTAATGAACTCACTTAAAAAATGGCACCATACTTCACTATTCCACTTCATTGGTATGTTTCTTGACAATAAATGATATAACTATGACCCTTCCCCTTCACCCATGGTGAAGTTATTTTTGGTTAAATCATTATTGTTTAAAGTTTTCTTCTTTTGAAGGACATCATACACTTGAGAAGGAGGTCATCATCATCTTGGAGAAAATAATTCAAATCCATTAAACTCTATCAAAATTGTTGTAGGATTCCATCTTCAACAACATCATCAACTACACCATCAACAACCATCTTCAAGAAGGTAATGTAACTTTATTTTTATTTTATTTATTGAATTTATTACTTTATTTTACTTTGGCCTTATTCCTCCACCTCCTTTTTCCCATTTCCCATTCTTATCCATTTGCCCTTTTTCCCCTTTACCATCATCACCCTTTTGGCCAACTCATACCTTTGCCATCTTTACCTTCCTTATCTATTTGGATTCCTACCATATTGAAATTCATCCATTTTATTTCTTACCATCATTAAATTTAGCCAAAATTTCCATTTATCAACTCCAAACAAAAACCACAACCTTGTCCTTTAAATAAATTTTAGCTTTAGTTGTTTTTATCTAGTCATTATTTTAACAAAGCATTTAATGTCTTTGTTTTAATTTTAGTTACTTGATGTTATTTTTTGTTTTTAGTTTCAGTTTGATATCATTTTATGAAAATTATATCATTTTTATTTATCAAACTTAAGTGTTTAAAGTAGGTGGATTGATAGCCTCCTAGAAAGTTTTTACTTCTAGGATCTAGCTCATACTAGGCAATCCACCCATCTACTTGTCTAACAAAAAAACATGTTTACGTGTTTTATTATTTTTATTTCATCCTCCCAAGCCAAAGAGGATATCTACACAATCACTTGGATTAAATGTGAGCACATTTTAATAGGTTTTTCTACACACCCTTCTTCACTAGTTTCTTTCTGTCAAAATTAAGAAAAGCAAACAAAAATTACATAGAAACATTTTGGCACACCCATTGGGACCCTTGAGTTTTCTTGTATTCATATATATTTTAGGAAATTTATAATTGCATTAGTTAAATTAATTTATTTGTATTTGTATAAAATTAAGCTTCCTTTCTTTCTTTAGAAAACATAAATTTTAGTCGCATTTTAAAAAAAAAAGGTTTAAATTTTATTTTCTCACATTTATAAAAAAATAAAAAACTAAAAATAAATAAAATAGCATTCATCATAGGATTAGGATTGAATTTTCATGTTTAATTTAGGTGAATTTTAATTTTTTTTGTTTTCACTGAAAAGAAATCAATTTTTTTATTTTGGTTAAAATTAATTGCATACATATTTTTCTTGCTTGTTTAATTATCTCATCTAGTTTATTTTAGGAAAAAAATTAATTTTAGTGCACAAATGTTACACAAACCAAGATAATTTCATTAAAATAAACATCAAACACACTTGACACAAGGCCAACTAGGATTTCATCACCTATCAGATCACCTTCCCTTTTCCCAATTACAGTACTTGGATTTAATCATCAAAAGGATAACCAACTTAGCTCTCTGGTTGAGTATAAACTCTAGATAAATGGTATAAAGGATAAGCACCCACACTAGTTGCAAGATTGTGATGTGAGGGGAGTAATATCTGAGTATCAATCCACATACTCGATCTAATATAGACTTCTTTTTTAGCACCTAAACACAACCAAAAACCAAACATAAATTGTCTTTAGGACCTATCCAAGCCAATTTCTTCTTCACACTTTTCTAAGGCATAAGCCAAAAGAGAGATTAAAAAGAATCCTAAGAAGTAATGCACTCTTAGTGAATGCATTGTTTGCCTTGAATCATTTTTTGATTGCTCTTGGTTCTGAGGTGTGAGAATATATCATTCCTTTCCCATTTTATCATATGTTTCTTAATCACCAACAATAAATGGACCTTGAGGAACAAAAATCACCACCAAATCAACCAACCTCTTCCACCTTGTCATCCATGAAACATGTTTCCAAACCTGCATACTCCCCTCACTCTTCAGGAAGTCCTATTTAGGTATTCATAGGAGATGCATATTTTTCCACTTTCCTAAACAAAAATCACGTAGTCTTACAACATTACCTTAGAACTACATCTTACCCAACCCTAGTTTTGATCCCACCTATAGATCCACCTTATGGTATGCCTCTCCACCTCATAGCCATTACCTCTACTACCATAGGTGCTACTCAACCTTTAGTTACCCAAGCCCTATCATTGACCAATAATCCCTTGAAGCTACCACTCAAAATCAACCAACCCAAACTACCACTTCCCTTATTCCACCTACCAATCACTCCTCTGTAATAGGAGTGCCTTCCACTAACACTACCCATCTCCCTCTAATTACCTCCAACTCATCAAAAACTACCTTGATTCAAATCCTTGTGGTGTCCATAACATCTATGTTACCACTGATTAATACAAAGGTCACTACCCTTCCATCAGCCACTAACCCAACTACCACTCCTACCCAACAAGTAACCTTTTGTTATCTCCATAATCCACAAAGGCACATACCTTCTACCAAACCACCCAACCCTACCCCCATTGACATCTACATACTAATATATCTATTATACCTAACCATTACCATCCATATACCAAAATTTGACAAACTCTCAACCTTCCACCCACTATCAACATGTTTCTCAACCACCATCGTAATATGCATCTTATAACCTCTTAGGTACTCAACCCTAAATAGACTTCATGAAGATGATCATGGAAAATATTAATAACATTGATTCATTCATCTCTAGATCCCATAATCTCTTGTCCTATGATCAAATTTGCAATGAGACTATTCACTTTTTAGTCCCTATAAAACCTTATCTAGCCTAGTGGGAACTTCTAAAATTTACCAAGTTTAACAGTAAGGAAGACCCTCAACGATTGATCTATAAAGTTAAGAAATAATATGATTATATATTTAAATTTTTCTTTATAATATTAATTTATGGAATAATTTAAAATTTTGATTTAAAAATTATGAACTTAACAAGAATAATTCAAGAAATTCTCAAAACATAACACATAATTTGATAATGAAGTTTGGTATGAAGGTCTACATCTTTAGGTCCTAGATTAGTCGATGTATTAGGAAAAATTCTTGAAAAATACTTTAAAACATCTCTAAATTGAAAAATTAACAACTAAAAAGTTATTTCTTGGGAAAAATAATATAAGTCCCTTTTTGGACTTTCTCCTAATTCTACCTCTGGCACTCTCTACAACTTGTACAAGCTTCCTAGCTCTTAGCCTTTATTATGGCTACTAAGCTTCTTCAAATTGAATTAAAAATATAATGTTGAACACTTTATATAGCATTTAGGCTAGTATCCCACATGGTTTGGCCTTATATTTTTTCATGGGAGGATGGAGGTTTGAGTCCCTTGCATATGCTTTTTGGGGGCATACAAGTCCATTAGTCCCACATTGGAAAGTGGGGAAGCTTCATAGATATTTATAAGACAAATTTTATGGTGTAATATGCTAATTACTTATCATTGGCATTGATTTCATGGTGAGTTTCATGGTATGTGGTAATTTCATGGCATATTGAGTGGCATGTTGGCTTTCACATGGATGTTGGGTGATTCCATGTTGAAGTTTGGAATGTGGCATGTGGAAATTATATGGTGTCACATGAAAAGTGGTAAATTATATGGTTTATTTGGAAAATTTGGGAATAAATAAAATTGGACCATGGGAATTAATTGGAGGTAAGCCACGTGATGGCTTAAGGACCGACCACATCGTCTAATCTCCACTCACCACTTATCAACATCCAACTAGATGTTCCATTCAAACCCTAAAATGTTTTTAATTTCCCTAGTTGATCTTTGATGCATCATATTTTGTGCATATGAGCTCTATTTTGTGAATCATGAGATGCACCAATAAACTCTTAATGCGCTCTTCACCATGATAATGATCAATCTAAAATTTGATGTCTTCTTTTTTAGAGTGAATATGGATCCTCCTAGATCAATCCTTCCTATTGAGAAGGGTTTTTATCTTCAAAAAATTTGTTATTATACCTAGTACTCAATATGAGGATCTTTTCATGGCCATATCTCTCAACTCTAGCTCAGATGATCTCCTAAATGTTAGTTGGTTTTAATCCTTTAGATCTAAGTTTGTGAAAATATCACCTGGTTTTATAATAATCACCATTTTAAAATAACCCTCTTAATATTTTACATAGTTTTACAAACATTGCCCTTCCTAGGTCTTTAATGTAATGATTAAAAACATTGCCCATACTTGGGTCCTATGCATTTATAAACAATGTCTATATTCAAGTCTGACAAACATAAGGTAAATATTTATGCATGTTTTCACACTCTAAAAAATACAACCTATCTTTTGAGTTGTTCTCGATGATTGAAGGAATCTTCTTGTTACCCATACATTAATATAATAAAACTAAAGGCACTGTTTACCTATAATGGTTACTATTGATGTTCTCACATCAGATATTCTATCTCATTTTTTTACAATGCTATACTAATTTTCCTTCTTGGAGTAAGTTTCCTTTCTCAAAGATAAATATGGTTTACTTAGGATAATGCCACAAAACTTTAGTGGAACTACATCTAACTCAACTTCATCTTAAAATTTGGTGATAATTGCAAACCCTAGTTTACATGTTTTACTTATATGTACATTATTACTGTCATCTATTCTATCCAGAGAATAGGGTTGGAAATATGGCTTAGTTTCCAAACCTAGGGTTTCTACAACATATTTTGATATCAGATTCTTTAGATAATTTTTATCAAAAATATCATCTATCGTAGAATTCTTAGACATTATTCTTTTGAATAAATGTTTCTTACCTTTCTAGGGTGACAACTTTTGAACTTTCATTTTCTTATTGACTACGATCTCCTTCACTAATGTTGTTTAGGTTTTGATTGACAAGACTTTGTATGATAAGGATCTATCTTTTACTTGATTGAAGATGTAGTTAAAACCTTTGCTTGGGGTTGTTGATAAGTTTTCTTATCTTCTTTCAACACTTTCCCCATAGCATTGAAATAAAAACCCAACTTCATGTCTTCTTTAGGTAATTTTGTTTTTTCAGTCTTCTTCTTGACATGTTTCTTAAGCATATTAATAGGGATTTCTAAGGCATAGTTATATGATACATTTGATTATTTCTTCTTTTCATACCTTGATGAATCATTTGAAGATTCTTCATCTAATGTAATTATTGTATGTTTAGAGAGTACTTCTTCTAGATCTTCAGGGTCTTCTATCTTTCTACTTGAGTAATCCTTCAACTTAGCTTCTTGGGACATTTATCCTTCACCTCCATATCTTAATCCTACACAGAGTGGTCTCTTTGACACTTGGATAGGCTAGATAATTATTTGATCATTAATGCCAAGGCCTTTTCCTTTGAATCCCATTTTATCTAACAACTTAGAACCTATTCCATTTGTGTTCCTTTCAAATATATTAAAACATGAACTTGATAAATGCTTAGGATTAGTACATTTAGTATCCCTAACATTGTCAATATATCAAGAAGAGTTGTTTTCATTATTTTCATCTTTAAAATATACATCATAAGATGCATTGATAATTAGAGAATTATTTTATTTCAAACTTTCAACATCATTTTTATTAATAGGACTAGCAGGAGTATAAAAATTATAAGAATCACTACTATAACCAGAATATACCTTTATTGTCTAGCTTATCCCAAACTAAATCTCATAGGTATGATTAGTCATTAGTTGGATTCCTTCTCTTGATGCAATGTTTCTAGCATGTTGAGATGTGAGGTAATAATTACCCAAAGTGATCTCCTTAGCTTCACCTATAACTATGTCAAGAGCTAATTGATCAAAGAATAGCCCTCTGATGTCAAAATGTAGGTTGCCATAATGAGTCACATGTACATGTATTATGCCATTAGCTCCTCCAAATGTCTTAGTATGGGGTAATGGAAGATTCCTTAGTTGCAGACATTGTGTGAGACCTTTAGTAATATAACTAGCTCTAGAACTCTAGTTAAAATAGATCTACATGAACTTCCCTTCAACAATAGTAGTGCAATTCTACCTTTAACATTCTTTAAAGTGTAGCATAATATCTAGAACTTCCATCAAAAATAACTATAACATAAGAGACTATGGATTTGTTTGTAAAGGTACTATTGGTTGGATTGATTGACCACTATTGGACTCAACTGGTACCTTACCTCTATCCTTGTTTTACCTTCTAAACCATAATGAAGCCTAACTAGGATGTAGGATATAGAATTCCTTAGTAATATGACCTCACTAGGAATAATGTCCATAAATCTCTAAATCTCCATGCATCCTCTTCTTTTATTGAGTTGTGGAGCTAAAAGCTTCAACTCTTTGAAAACTAAAGGAACAGAAGGTTGCTGAGACCCAGGAGCACCGGCATCGGCAACAGGACCGACGTCAGTCGTGACCAGTGCAGAAGGCCACCGGTGACGGCAGGGAGTCGGCCGACATCGGCAGAACCAGACAAGCAGGGACCGGCGTCGGTCGCCTGTGTGTTCTAGAACTGCTCATTGCATGGACAGTTAGTTAAGTGAATGAAACGTTTGCATGTAAAGGCCAGTTAGAGTCTTGAGCTGTGAGGATAATTTTCTAAATTAAGAGTCTAAGTTATTGTTTAAGTTAGGGATCTATTTATAGACCCATTGGTATGTATTGTAATTGATATAAGATAAAGAAGGCAAGGAAGTTCCTTCTAAGTGTAAGATCATTTAGTTGCAAGTTGTTGCAAGCTCATAAGAGATCTACATGTGTGAGTATGGTCTGTTGAATTGTAGGTTACAGGTTCATGGGAGATCAACTTGAAGTGCTATAGAGTGCTTGGTGTACCGGCAGGGTTATTACTGACTGGTTGGAGAGGTGAACACAAATTCTGTGTGTGAGTTGGTTGTTGGGACCATTTTTTGTGTAGGAGAGTGTTGTGAAGAATAATTACTGTACACTTGAGGTGTGGGAAGCCTCTGTAAGGTGGAAGAGTGTGGCAGCTCTTTATTGTATTCTTTTCTGTAAAGTGTTAATACAAGATAGTGTATTGTCTCTCATATTCTGTGCTATTGGTGAATTCTAGTTACTTGTATTTTTGGTTATTTCAGCATTTATAATTGCTTATATTTGGTAATCATACTGTGCTCTTTTTGAGGAGCAAGATCCTAACAAAGTGGGATCAAAATAGGTGTTGTTCTTGTGATCCCCCAACAATCTGGTATTAGAGCTGTTGGTTGGGATACTAACAGATTGGATTAGATCTGGTTAGTGTGTTTTGATTACAGGTTACTCACAAGGTTTCTATTTGAGTGGGAGTTGAGCAATGGCAGAAGACAGTAAGCTACGAATGGAAAAGTTTAATGGCAAGAACTACCAACTGTGGAGGATGTAGATTGAGGATTATCTATATCAAAAAGATTTGTACTTACCGTTGGGAGGGGTTAATTGCAAACCCTCAGATATGAAAGATGAAGAATGGGAGGTTCTTGATCGGAAGGCTCTGGGATCTATTAGATTGAGTCTTACATCATCTATGATTTCCAACTTATCACAGTGTAAGACAATGGTGGAGTTGATGGAATCTTTGGCAAATTTATATGAAAAACCCTTAGCTTCTAATAAGGTATTTCTTATGAAGCATTTATTTAATTTGCAAATGTTGGAAGGTGGATCTATTCATAGCCATCTTAGTGATTTCCATGGTTTGGTAAACCAATTAAGTTTAGTAAATATTGTATTTGATGATGAAATTAGAGCTCTCTTAATCTTGTGTTCATTACCTGAAAGTTGGGAAGGTTTGGTAATGGCAGTTTCTAATATGGTGTCTCCTTCAAAAGTCTTAAAAGTGGATGATGTTGTGAGTATGATCTTGAATGAAGAGATACGCAGGAATAGCACAGGTGAATCATCAAGAATGCTTTGAGTGTTGAAGGCAGAGGAAGGCAAAGAGAGAAGATAGAGCATGGGAGATCAAGGTCCAAGATAGGTAGAAGATCCAAGTCTAGGTATGGCAAAATAACCTACTGGAAGTGTGGAAAGCAAGGGCACTTAAAGAGAGATTGCAGATCAGGTGAAGATCAGCATGAAGAACATGAAGAAGAAGTAGATGTTGCAGATTATGCTACACGAGATGCTCTGGTATGTTCTTTGGATAAAGTAGAATCTTGGGTTTTAGATTCTGGTGCCTCTTTTCATGAGTATGTTCAGGGAGACTTTGGAGAAATTTGTGTAGGGGATGGTAAACCTTGTCAGATTGTTGGCAAAGGGAAAGTGAAGCTAAAACTGTAGACAAGTAACACATGGGTGTTAAAGGAGGTCATGCATGTCCCAGTTCTAGAGCAGAACTTGATTTCTATTAGAAGTTTGGGTGATGAGGGTTGCACAGTAACTCTCACCGTAGACTCTTAGAAGGTTACCAAGGGTACACTTGTTGTAGCTAGAGGTAAGAAAGTAGGTATGCTTTATCTATCTACTTGTATTACTGACTCTCTTTCTGGGTTATCTACTTCAGCTGTAGATTTAGAGATGTGGCTTGATAGGCTTGGTCACATAGATAAGAATGAGATGCTTGTTCTTGAGTCAAAGGGTATGCTTTCAGATTTGGAAGGTATGGATTGTGGTTTCTGTATACAAAAGAAGAAGGTAACATTTCTTGAGGAATCCAATGTTAGTGACAAGAACAAGAAAGCCTTGGTTTTCAAGGAGAAGGTGACGGACAGAGTTCAGCACAAGATGCAGAAGAATTTTGAGTAGAGCAAGGGTGTTTTGGAGAAGGATTTGATCCAAAAAGAGCTTGCAGAAAAAAGTCAGGTCTCACTAGAAAAACACAGAGGCCAACGTCGGTAGGAAAACTGGCATTAGCGTCCAGACAGGGACTGACATCAGCTATATGCAGCCTGATGTTGGTGACTCAGGGTAGATAACTATCAGCGTCGACCAGGGGAAAATGATGTCGGTAAAGGGGCAGTCGTAGGAAACCAACATCGGTCAAGTGCAGACTGAGAAGTGACCGGCATCGGTTATTGAGACAAAATTTGGGTGGACAACAAGCTGTCATGGTGTCTCAAGCACCCATATGGAGGACTGAAGGTGTAAGTAAGTTCTTAAATTCATCATTTCCCTTCTTTACACTACTTGTTGCTCACTTATGGCATAGGACCAGGAAGTTATTGAAGAAGCAGAACAGGTAGATCCAGGAAATAGTGGGAGCTTGGCATGGATGAGGATGTGATTCTTTGGAGGAGAACCAAATAGGTGTTTTGGGTAGAGTGGCTAGCTGGAAGTAAGCACTAAGAGATGAATGGATGTTTAGGATGAAGAAGAGCGAAAATGGATACATGAGATGGAAGATCAGGGTATATGGTCTTGTATTAGCTACAGGGCAATGGAGGTTTGATCATTGTGTCTCTCTTTACTAGGTTAGATAATATTAGCTACATTATCCTATTTCTGTATGATGTGCTTGTTGCAGGGTTACATATACAGGTATTGTTGAACTATAGGTAAAGCTAGTTCAGAGGTTTGTCATGGAGAATCTGGGAGCAGCAAGATTCTTTGGCATGAGTGTGTTTTAGAGACATGGAAGGTCACATGTTGACTCTGTTTCAGGATGATTGTGTGAGACCGGTTAGCACACCGATGGTTGGACAGTTCATAAAACAGGTGTCTTGATTCACATAATGAGGTTAAGTGCATGGTATGTTCTAAACCTGAGTTTTCCCAAGCAGTGGGAGTTGTCACAAGTTGGAGCCAATTCGAGAGAGAACCATTGGAGGATAGTTCAGTGGATTCTTACAGGGACTAGCAGCAGGTGCACATGCTATGCAGGTTCAGGTTATTTTCTAAATGGTTTGTAAATGTGGATGTGGTAGGTGATTTGGATGACAGGTTTTGCACTACAGGTTTGTGGTGGTTGGTCTTCAAGAGTGATCTTGAGGAGGGATACAAAGCCAAGGGAACAAACTAGATGGAGTACAGGTATAGGTACAGGTTACAGTTGTTTATCTCCAAGTGGGAGATTGTTGAGTTGTGGAGCTAAAAGCTTCAACTCTTTGTAAACTAAAGGAACAGAAGGTTGCTGAGACCTAGGAGCACTGGCATCAACAACAGGATCGATGTCAGTTGTGACCAGTGCAGAAGGCCACTAGCGATGGTAGGGAGTCGACCGACGTCAGCAGAACTAGACAAGCAGGGACCGGTGTCGGTCGCCTATGTGTTCCAGAACTACTCATTGCATGGATAGTTAGTTAAGTGAACGAAGCATTTGCATGTAAAGGCCAGTTAGAGTCTTGAGCTACGAGGATAATTGTCTAAATTAAGAGTCTAAGTTATTGTTTAAGTTAGGGATCTATTTATAGACCCATTGGTATGTATTGTAATTGATATAAGATAAGGAAGGCAAGGAAGTTCCTTCTAAGTGTAAGATCATTGAGTTGCAAGTTGTTGCAAGCTCATAGGAGATCTACATGTGTGAGTATGGTCTATTGAATTGCAGGTTGCAGGTTCATGGGAGATCAACTTGAAGTGCTATAGAGTGCTTGGTGTATCGGCAAGGTTATTATTGACTGGTTGGAGAGGTGAACACCAATTCTGTGTGTGAGTTGGTTGTTGGGACCATTTTTTGTGTAGGAGAGTGTTGTGAAGAAGAATTACTATACACTTGAGGTGTGGGAAGCCTCTGTAAGGTGGAAGAGTGTGGCAGCTCTTTATTGTATTCTTTTTTGTAAAGTGTTAATACAAGATAGTGTATTGTCTCTCATATTCTGTGCTATTGGTGAATTCTAGTTACTTGTATTTCTAGTTATTTCCGCATTTATAATTGCTTATATTTGGTAATCATACTGTGCTCTTTCTGAGGAGCAAGATCCTAACAAAGTGGGATCAGAACAGGTGTTGTTCTTGTGATCCCCCAACATCTTTTATCGATGTTCTTGCTATAGTTTTGCTTCTAGTTCATCAATGCTCTATTGAAGCCTCTCAATTTTCTACTCTTGTCATTGCTCTACCACTTACCAACTTTGCTCTTGAGATTGCAAGTATTTCATTATCACAACGATAATGGAATTTAGTAACCATTGAATCTGAGCTAGCATTGGATCCATTATTATAAAATAACTAATTTTGGTTTTAAAAAAAAAAAATTTCAATTCACCCACAAATTTATTTTTGATATCAAACTTGATGCACCAAAATAATGCCTAATTAGAAGTTAGCCCAACACACTAATTGTTGTAATAGAAACCTAATCCATAAACTTAAGCAATAATAAGCTTACATATTTCAATTTTGCTTTATAATATTAATTTATGGAATAATTTACAATTTTGATTTAAAAATTATCAATTTAATAAGAATAGTTCAAGAAATTCTCAAAACACACCACACAATTTGATAATAGAGTTTAGCATGAAGGCCTACGTCTCCAGGTCCTAGATCATCTGATGTATTAGTAAAAATGCTTGAAAAATAATTTAAAATGTCTCCAAATTGAAAAATGAACAACTAAAAATTTATTTCTTGGGAAACAATAATATAAGTCCCTTTTTGGACTTTCTCCCAATTCTACCTCTAGCACTCTTTGCAAATAATACAAGCTTCCTAGCTCTTAGCCTTTACCATGGCTACTAATATTCTTCAAATTGAATTACAAATACAATGTTTAGTTCTTTATATAACATTTAGGTATTAACCCATGTGTTTGGGCCTTATCTTTTTGCATAGGAGGATGGAGGTTTGAGTCCCTTGCATATGATTTTAGGGGGGCATATAAATCCATTAGTCCCACATTAGCAAGTGGGGAAGCTTTGTGAATATTTATAAGCCATGAATTTTTTGGTGTAATATTCCAAGTATTTTTCATTATCATAGATTTCATGGGGCATTTCATGGTATGTGGTAATTTCATAGCATATTGGGTTTCACGTGGATGTTCGATGATTCCACATTGAAGTTTGAAATGTGGCATGTGGAAAGTATGTGGTGTCACATAGAAAGTGGTAAATTATATGGTTTATTTGGAACATTCAAGAATAATTAAAATTGGGCCATGAGAATTAATTGGTAGTAAGCCATGTGGTAGCTTGAGGACCCACCACGTGGTCCAATATCCACTCGCCACTTTTTGTCCACTCACCAATTATGAACCACTCACCACTTTTTGACATCTAACTAGATGTTCCATTAAAACCCCGATTTTTTTTACTTTCCTTAGTTGATCTTTGACACATGATATTTTTCATATATGGGCTTTATTTTATGAACCGTGAGATGCACTAGAAAGATCTTGATGAGATCTTCATCATGACAATAATCAACCTAAAATTTTATGTCTTCTTTTTTAGAGTGAATATAATTCCTCTCAAATCAACAATATTTAAGAGCATTTATGCATTCATGCTTCTTGATTGCCCACAATGATGTTCTTCTCCTTTATACCTTTACTATGTCATTATTTGGACTAGCACTGGATTGGTGTAGTACCATACCCAAACATTCCATATTATACTTCAACTAGCTAGCCCATAACTTCTTGGATCATTTTTCAATTAATATATCCAAGAAAGTTTCCATCACCGACCTCTACTCCATATAATAATTTGAGGATGAATCTATTATTGATTTTGTGGCTCATTGGAGAAGCCTAATTAGCCAACTTTCCTTTTCCTTAGCTCAACTCAAACTTATAGATCTCTTTACTTAGGCATTTTCTAAGTATATCTCATCCACATTACATGTCCAAAGCTTCTAGACCTTTGATGAAGCTTTTACCATTGCTTGCAAAATAGAGAATCAAACAATTGACAAAGGAAAGCTTAAACTCAAAAAATAAGAACACAACCTATAAAACCAATGAGGTTTCTTCCTCCAAGTCATGAAATTATCCCAATACCAACACCAAGAACAAAGAAACCACAAATACTATTGTCCTCAAATCCACACCCCCAATATCTACCAACCAATGAAACCCAAAGACCCAAACCTCTAATGCCTCTAATTCTTCAAACCAAAACCCAAGGAACCAAACTTAGAGAAACCAAAATTAATTAACTCTAATTATGGAACCCTATCCTTATATTTTGGAAAAGTTATTAAAATCTAATATCATCCAAATTCCACCAATTAAACCACCCCAATAGTTTGATGCTTCTCAGTCTATGCTGGGTTGGCATACTAAAAATGACCATTGTGCCATTCAAAAAAGTCATAAGATATGATATTAATAGGTGTAATACCTTCAAATACCTTTTCCAATCCCTCATTGACAAAGGGGAGATTAGATTGGACAACTGCAATGCACCACCGAACCAAGACCTTGACATATTTAGGTAACCTTTTCCAAACCATGCTCCCATAAAAAATGAGAGTAACATAATCAAATGCTCTCCTGACACCCATACCATTAACATGGTTCTTGACACACTCAATAATAAAGAACCCATTCACCAATCTACCAATCCCCCTCTACTTATTGAAATAGTAGAGTTATCTTATAACCTTTTAGACATATAAATAGAGGAAGTAACCATATCCACACCTTTAAAAGAGGTTGCCACACCTATCTCCCCTTTTATAGAGCCAACCACTCCATCTTTGGAATCTATATCACAAGAAAAGATAACTTAACCCACCAAACCTCTAATTTAGAACATTCCATCAAAAACCAAGACAAATATAAGGGAACCAAACCAAAACCTATAACCCCTTCTTTGGTAGAATAACCTAGCCCTTCTAAATCAACTAAAATCTCTACCCAACCAACCAAAACCTCCTCCAACTTAACTGACCCTCAAATAACTAAACCTACCAAGAAAAATAAAGTAACCAAACCCCCTCCAAGACCAACAACTAAATCAACCAAAGAGGTAAAACCACCCAAAGGCCCAAAGCCTCAAATTTTACCTCCCTCAACCTTATCCTCCATTTTGGGTCTTCATCCCTCTACCTTGAGCATGAATCCCATTAATTTTACCAAAACCCCACCACCTATATTGGTTACACCTTCACACTTACTTCTTAACACACCTCTCTTTATTGCGCCAATAATACCTAAGTTACCTACATTACCATCCTCCACCTCTAGCTCATCAACCATCTTATCTAAACCAAAACCATCAACCAAGTGTACCACCTTACCTAAGACACCTATCACCAAACATACTTCTAAAAAACATTCTACCTCAACACCCAAAAAAAAAACCATAAACCTTTACTACCCTTAACTGAGGCTTACTTAACCATTCTCTAATAGTTATTGAGAATCTATTCCTTGAGCTTACCACCCATCAAATTCTTTGACCCTTTATGTCCCAAACCATCATGGTTCAATAAAAATTTGATTTATTTATACCACAAGACACCCAACCATGATACGGAGAATTACAAAGCTCTTCAAACTCTCATCCACCACCTTTATGAGGAGAATTGTCTATTAACAAATGAACCTATTATGTTACCCATACCAACCAAAATAACATCCATACATACCCAATGCTGACCCACTCCTTCACTCTCACCTAAGAATGAATATGAGCCAAAATACTCTACTACCTCACCCTCTCCTTCTTTCACACTATCAATGTGGTCACTATATCATAAAGAATGGATAAAAGGAAGGCTAAGGTGTCCATTCCTTATACTTACCCCTCTTCAAACTCCCAAGAAAACCACACCCAACTATATCCATCTTCAAGCAAAGATAAGGTGTATATCTTAGGTTCCCCCCAATCTAAACCTTCACAACCCAATCTATATGTAATATCTATCTAAAAATCTATCCTTAAGTAGTGTAGACACCGAAATCGTGTCAACTCCCCTGGTCCTTCCCCGTCTTATTCTTCTTCGCCTATTGAACCCTTGTCGATCACTTGTTTCACCAACCTTGACCCTGGCAGCATGTAAAGATGAACACAGAGCTAAAACTAGACTCTATACCCATTATGCATCTGTCGAAATCAGTCTTTACCCGACCGATGTCGCCGACGTCGGTCACCTATCGGCCGACGTCGGCAATCCTGCCGACGCCGGTCACCTTTCCCTGGTCCGTTTTCAGTTACCATTCGGTTTCCCGAAACGGTTGACGAACCGTTTCTGGAACCGTCCCCGTCCCCCGCCTTCATCAACCTCTGCCAACCATTTGAACGAGAATCCCCGAATGCTATCCAAGAAATGCTGAGCAACCAACCTGCGAATTCCTCCATCAACCTGCGAACTCCGAGCAATTATCAACACAAACGACATCAACTAATCTGCACACCATGGCTTCCATCGCGACTTCTACCAGGTAAGCATTATTTTGTTTATTTCATTTCTTTCTCAGTTATTATTTATCAGTCTGTTATCTCTGCCTCTATCCCGACTCTGTTCAACCCTGTCCCGACTCTGTTCCACCCTGTCCCGACTCCCCCAGACTCTCTCAAACCCTACCCTGACCTTATCAGACCCTGTCCCGACTCTGTTCAGCCTTGTCCCGACTCTGTTCAGCGCTGTCCTGATTCTTTTCAGCGCTGTCCCGACCCTGTCCAGACCTTCCCAGAACCTGCCCCTACCGACGCCGGTCACTACCCTGACCGACGACGGCACTTTGACCGACGTCGGCACCTTCCTTGACCGATGCCGGCACCACAGAGACCGACGCCGGCGATTGTGCAGAACAGTGCTGCTTATCAGGTACACTCTTTATTTTTCTACCATTTATTTCTATCATTATCATCTACTTTCGTCCAATTTTCTACTCTTTTCTATCAGTGGGTTGATATCCTTCTAGGGAGTCTTTGTACTTCCAGGATCGGGCGTTCGCCTGACAACCCACCATATCTTTGACTAACGTTTTTCGTCCAGTCTCTTTTTCTTCGCAGGTGTCATTCCTCCACAGCCAAAGAGGAGAATCTTCCAACGTCTGATTTCAGTGCGCACGACTTTTATCAGGTACTTCTAGCCTTAACCATTTCCTTCAGTTTCTTATTTCTTCTTTTGAATGTAGAAAGCAATTTTGCATAGAAACATTCTGGCACGCCCGGTGGGACCCTAGGTCCTCCTTGGGTTCTTTCTTTCTTTCGTTCATTTAGGTGCATTAGGTTTCTTCCTTTTCGCCTCCTTTTGTCTCCTCTTAAACAACATCATAAGCAGAACTAAAACGAACATTTCTTTCTTTCTTGCACTTCTAGACTAGCTAAAACTCATACTCTTCAACTCTTTCTCCATTCGTCTTCATACGAACAAACATTTCGACTTGGACATTAAAACACTCTGCATTCATTTCTGTTTGCCTGCATCTCTTAGACCACACATAGTAATTAAATCGCATATTGAATTAATCTAGATCACTTCATGTTACACGACCAAACCACCTGCACAAAACAAACATTTTAACTTACCTGAGACAAGGCCCGACTGGGATTTCATCCCCCAGCGGATACCTTACCCGTCCCGGTGACCCTACTTGGATTTCATCACCAAGGGGGAAGCCCACTCCGTTCTTTGGCGGAGTATAATCTCTAGGCGAGGTATATCTTGGCTAAGCAAAACCAGCTAACCACTGGAATCGTGAAGTGAGGGGAGCTTGCTCCTTAGCACCAGGCCACGTACCAGACCCTAAAACAGACTTCTTGAGCACCATAACAAAACCCGAGACCATCCATAGATTGCTTCTTCTAGGACCCATTTTTCAGCCAATCTTCCTCTACACACACACATTCTAAGGCATAAGCCACTATAATCCTAATAATTTACTTCTAGGGTTTTAGGATCTGCTTGTGTCTTCATATTTTTGGTTCTTATCTGCTTGTTTGAGCTTGTGAGGACGTTCTCCCTTGCCTTGAATGGTTCTGACTCGTAGCCAAGCCAAGGCTCTAGTCGATCACGCGAGGCATCATCCTCTTCCATCTACCCCGCCTACAACCAACCCTACAATGGAGTTCAACTTGGAAACTGAAAGAATTCCTACCAGACCATCTCCGCCCCAAACGCCTATTATTCCAGAAGGGGACCAAGACTTCGCACGATTCTTGGACCTCAATACTAAAGCCCTGCAACACTATCTCGCGAATAGCCAAATGCGAGACCCCTTTGGCAATCCAATTTATGGAATGCCGACTTCTCTCCTCGCAACTGCGGTCGTATCAACAACGTCTGTAGTCCAACCCTTAAACACCCAGGCTGTTGCCTCAACCAATGACCAACCTTTCACCAACCATCCAAATGTGGCCTCTCCTTCCGTTGTTGGGCCCACTTTCACCGAGGTTTCGGCCCCCAATCAATCTCAGTCTACTCAACCACTTTCTACCCCCTTTCAAAACCTGGTCGTCTCTATTCCACCCACTCTTACTCCTATCAACACTAGGGTGGCTACCCATCCGTTAGCCCATGTTACCTCTAACCAACCTCCCATGACAACATCAAACCTAGCCATATCTTCCATCCAACCTTCTTTAGTCACTTCTTCCGTCCCTATGACTAGTCATCCGTACGTTGCGCCCTTATTGGTACAACCGACTACGTCGTATACCTCTTCCAGCCTCTTTCAAGCGCCTCACAATCTAGGAGGTGCTCCATCTGCCAATCCGTCAGTAGATATTATCAAGATGCTGATGGATAAAATGTCCAACCTAGAGACCTCTATTACCGGCTCACGCAACACTCTCTCATACGAACAAATCTGTAACGAGCCCATCCATCCTTCCGTCCCCATCAGACCATATCCCAACCAGTGGGAACTTCCTAAGTTTTCTCGTTTCTAGAGTAAGGAAGACCCACAACAACATTTACGGGCATTCAGACATGCCTGTTACCTTATCGCCCACGATGATGCGTTACTCTTACGCACGTTTCCCATGTCTCTCTCGGGTGCTGCACTTGACTGGTACAGCTCTCTTCCCAGCCATTCCATCCTTACATTCACTCAGTTGGCCCAGCTCTTCCTCGATCATTTCTCCATCAATATCACCAAGAAGGTCTCTATCACAGACCTCTATTCTATTCGCCAGTTCGAGGATGAATCTATTGCTGATTTCGTCGCTCGATGGAGGAGCCTTATCAATCAACTTTCATTTTCTTTACCTCAGCCTGAGCTTATTGAACTTTTCTCTCAAGCCTGTGCTAAACATATTTCTTCTACCTTGAGAGTTCAAACCTTCCGCACTTTTGACGAGGCCTTCACGATGGCTCGTAAACTTGAATTACGTGCCGTTGAGGAGATTAAAGTCAAGTTGCGGAGTAAGAATCCCAACTCCAAAACCAATGACCCTTCTTCTAAGCCTTCCTCGTCCAATCCTAAATCTAAAGCTTCAGCAAATGCTGTGGTTGTTAGATCTTCCTCTTCTTCACCTTCAACTAATCAACCTGAACCATCCACGTCCATGAGCGCCACTCATCAATTTCAGCAGAGATACATACAGCGACAGTTTACTCCACTTGGAGAATCATATGCGTCTGTGCTGGAAAAACTCGTCAAACAAGGGGCCATCAATCTCCCTCAGATCCGACCTCCACCACAATTTGATCCCTCACGTGCCATCCCTGCGTGGTATAGGGAGAATGACTTCTGCCACTACCACCGTGTTAAAGGTCATGACACGGGCAACTATAAAACCCTTAAAAACATAGTTTAAGACATGTTGGAAAAGGGTGACCTCATCCTCAACAATCCTAACGCCCCTCCTAATCAGGGTATCGATATCTTCAAACAACCATTCCCTAATCATCCACCAACCCAAAACAACGTCCAGACCTTGACTGACAATACCCATGAACATAATATTCGAACAGTCAATACAGTCTCGCCCCTCATTTCTAACCAACCCCAAGAGGTGAGTTCATCCATCAGTCCATCACATGTGGACGAACCTCTTTCTCTGGCTAGTTCTCCCTCAACTTCTCTCATTTTGGAGGATGCCTCGACCTTACCAGCATCGCCAGTTTCACCATCTTCCTTCTTGCTGCCCATGGAGGACCCAACCTTTCCTACTCCTCGGCCACAAGTGGAGGGCACTATCATCCCTGCTCTTTACCCACTTGAGGAGCTTCATTCATCAGTTTCTTCTCCACCCAGAGAAGAACCTATCTCTCCTTCATCTCCAACCAAACATGAACCTGTCACAACTTCATCCTGCTTTGAGCCCGAGACTACTACATCCGTCCCACCTTCAGTTCCACAACCATTGGCATCTTCTCAAGAGCCTAAACCTCATCCCGCATCTTCTCAGCCATTTTCCCAACTAGTGGAAAGACTCGAACTTCTCCCTTCTAGGAAAGTGGAACATCAGGGATTGTGGGACCGTCTCACAGCTCTTCAACAAGCCCGGGCCCTCTCATCTCATGCTGCTAATCCTCCCATGGCAGAACCTCCTAAGACTATCAACAAAAATCCGATCTCCACTTCCAAACCGTCCACATCTTCATCAACCTCATCAAAACCAAAACCCTCATCTACCCCGCCTAAACCTATCAAATCACTTGGCGTTCGCCCCGTCTCCAACCTCACTCATCCACAAGTGAAGGTGGACTTAACCCAAACTTCAACTAATAGTAGTCTTCAATCTAAATCTCAAAAGACTGCCAAACCACAGAGGCGAACGCCTCCTCTTCCGTCACCATTGCCCTCCATTTTGGGCCCGCATCCTTCAACCTTAACCAGAGTCCTTCCCGCTTCAACCTCTAACCAAAACCGGTTGCCTCCTTTGCTTCCTTTACCTACCGCTAGCCTACCCTCTCCCAAAAGGGCGATACCTCTCACGAAGAGTGTACCGTCTCCGCCTGTCATCGCACCATCAACCCAGAAGGTGGTACGAAAACCTCCTCCCATTTTGCCCAAGCAAAAGTCACCGACATCGCATACATCAATGAACATGGACCCTTTAGTGGGCTCATACTCTTTGATCTTGCAACGACTTTTGGAAACTTCTAGCATAACTCTTCCACCCATCAAGCCCTTTCAACCTCTTGGGTCTAAACCTTCCTGGTTCGACGACACGAAGATTTGTTTATATCATCGTACACCAGGACATGACACTGAGACTTGCTGTGCCCTCAAAGCTGTCATTCGCCATTATCTGGAGAAAGACGCTCTTCTCTTTGAGGACACTTTCGACTGCACCCCGACTCCTTCTCACAACCCTTCAACCTCTTCAAACCCATCCACATCTCATCAACCGGTTACAACCCCTACATCATCTTCACCTCCCATCTTTGAAATCAATGCCGTTCACATCACCACTAGGTCACAAAAGGATAAGGCGAAAGAAAAAGCCGCCATTCCTTGGACCTACCCTTTTGTCAATCCACCTCAACTGCCTAAGCCTAAGATTTATATCCTTGGCGCGCGTCAACCTTCCTCTCCTTCTTCTTCTTCTGGACCAATCCACGACTCCATGTTGAAATAGCTTCACCAGATGCCTATGAAGATGTCCCTCTACGATCTCGTCCAAACCTCACCTCAACATCGTCAGGCCCTCATCCAAGCCCTGCAGGCAGCGGAGGTCCAACCCGAGGATCCTCAGCCACTTGCTGCCCTTGTCCACTCCTTAGCCCCTGTTGCCTCCATAACATTCAGCGATTCTGAGATTCCTACATCCAATACGGAAGATCAGGATGCCGCCCTTTTCATCACTGCCTACATCGATCGGACATGCATTAAACGTGTTATGATCGACGGGGGCGCTAGCATCAACATCATCTCCACTCATGCCTTTGATCAGTTGGCTCTTCCCAAGAATTGCGTCTCCAAAATTGACGCGATCTTGCGCTCTTTCAACGACACTACTGCCACGACCATTGGCACAGTTATCCTTCATATCCGCGTTGGTCCACGCACAATCCCAGAGCTCTTCTACATCATCGAAGGAGAGTTCCAATACAACATCTTGCTGGGCCGACCCTGGATCTATGCCATGGCCTGTGTCCCCTCCACCCTGCACCGTTGTGTGAAGTTTGAGCATGACGGACAAGTCCACACCATTCCCGCTGACCCTTCGCCTTTCAAAACATGCAATACCACCTACCGTCCAAACGATGTCCTCATTCCTATCAAGCCATCAACCTCGGCACCGCCTCCATCTGTGAAAGCTTCAACCAGTTCACAACAGGCGGTCGCCCTTACACCTCCCCTTCAAGCGACAACCACAGATCCCATGGAAGACGTCTTTCAAAGACTTTCATTGGGAGAGTATCGCTTGTTGGCTTTAGACATGTTCCAAACTCCGCAAGAGTATGGACGCCTTCATCACAGCCCCACCTACGACCATCGGATTGGGATGATCATACCTTATGGTCCCCCTCACCTCCGCACCAACCTCGTCTATGGAGGGCTTAATCAAGCTCCTACTGACGGTAATCCTCTTTCTTCACCCCAACCTTTCACATCAGATTTCTCGTTTCTTGGCAACCCCACCTTTGCACATACTTACCTTTACAGGTGTGCATGGAAGGGTTTTGGTTTCGGACGCTATGAGCAGGGCTCCCATCAGCCTATCCAACTGCTCAATGATGATGACGCCAAGAAACGGTATGGTCTGGGATATCACGACCCCACTCAAGACCCTGTAGACCTTTATCCTGAACCAATCCTTGACCAATCTCCTCCACACTCGCCTATTTCGCCACCTTCACCTACGGAGTCAGTGGTTTCCGTTCCTCCTAGTTTTTTTTTTCCATAAACACCATTCGCCTGGACCCCTTGACTTATCAGCTTAATGGGGTATCCAAGTCTCTCCCTCTCATTCTTCCCACCATGATCGAAGATGAGTCAGCAACCATTCACACTGTTCACTGCGTTGACGATGACGCCATTCTTTCCTACATGGGCGCTGATGATTCTTTCATCCAGCGCTCCCTCCCTTCTGAGACCCAGGTTATGTTAAATGAATCAACCATTGACATCAACCTTCCTTCTTCTGATGTTCCTCATGTCTTAAAGATTGGCCAATCTTTAAACGCTCAGGAGCAGCTTGACTATACCCAGTTCCTCTCCGACCATAGCAAGGCCTTTGCCTGGACTTACATTGATATGCCTGGCATCGACCCCACCATCGTTACCCATAACATTGTCACCAAACCAGAGGGTAAGCCTGTCAGGCAAAAGCTTCGAAAGATGCATCCTCGCGTTGCCCTCCTTGTCAAGGAGGAGCTTCAGCGTCTCCTTTCTGTCTCCTTCATCCAGCCTATTGATTATCCACAGTGGGTCTCTAACATCGTCCCAGTCACCAAGGCAATTGGGGGGATTCGGATCTGCACAGACTATCGTGACCTTAATCTAGCCTGTCCTAAAGACGACTTTCCTCTTCCTAACATCGACCAGCTTGTTGATCTTACGGCCGGCCATGAGATGCTATCTCTTATGGACAGGTTTTTAGGATACAATCAAATTCTGATTGCTCCAAAAGATCAGCACAAGACTACTTTTATCACCCCATGGGGGACTTTTTGCTATCGAGTCATGCCTTTCGGCTTGAAGAACGCAGGCACCACTTATCAGCGTGCCATGACCTACATTTTCCATGATCTCCTCCACAAAATCATGGAGGACTATGTGGATGACCTTCTCGGCAAATCCAAATTTCGCCGCGACCATCTGACCATTCTCAACATCATCTTTTCTCGTCTTCTTCAGTACAATGTCCGTCTTAACCCCAAGAAATGTATCTTTGGGGTCCTCTCTGGTAAGCTTCTCAGCTTCATCGTTTCCTTCCATGGCATCGAGATAGATCCCGCCAAGATTCGCGCTATCCTCGAAATGCCTCCCCCGACCAATCTCAAGCAGCTTTGCAGTTTGCAAGGCAAGCTCCAGTCCATTCGCCGTTTCATCTCGCAGCTTTCTGACCGCTGCCAACCTTTTCATCATCTCCTTAAGAAGGACGTCATTTTTACATGGGATAAGGACTGTCAAGAGGCTTTTGAAGCCTTAAAACGCTATCTGGTCTCTCCACCAGTTCTCATTCCACCCAAAGATGACCAACCCTTCTACCTTTATATCTCAGCCACTCACCATTCGTTAGGTGCCATGATCGCGCACCGAGACGAGCATCACCGTGAGCAAGCCGTTTATTATATCAGCCGCACACTGGTCGACTATGAAACTCGGTATACCCATATCGAGAAACTCTATTTGGCGTTAGTCTTTGCTGCTACTAAGCTTCGCCACTATCTTCTCAGTCACAAAACCTTTGTCATCACCCACACCGACCCTCTCAAATATATGCACTCCAAGCCATATCAGAATCAACGTATGGCTCGGTGGCTCATGCTGCTTGCTGAGGTCGATCTCGAATTCATCCAGCAGAAATCTATCAAGGGGCAAACCATCGCTGATCAACTAGCCGATGCCCCTCTTCCTGACACTCAACCTTCGCAGTGTGAATTCCCTGACGAGTCTATCGCTGCGCTTTCCTCCGATGACACCACCTATCAGATGACTATGTTCTTTGACGGGTCCAAATGTCAACTTGGTGGAGGTGCTAGGGTCATTCTCATCCCACTCGAAAGGGAGCCCATGCCTTTGTCTTTTAAACTCGACTTTGATTGTACCAATAATATGGCCTAATACGAGGCCTTAATTTTGGGACTTCAGACCGCCCTCTCTCTCAGCATCAAGTCCATCAACATCTTCGGCGACTCGCACCTCGTCGTCAATCAGGTTAATGGTTCATACCTCTGTAAAAATGAAATTTTGCAAAGGTATAAAAATCGTGCTGACATTCTCCTTGCATCTTTCGACCATTTCCTCTTGCAGACTGTTCCTCGATCCACGAACAAGTTTGCTGACACTATGGCTTCTCTTGCTTCCCATATCCCATCTTCCTCATCTGCATCCAGACTTTTTGTCACGGTGCATCGTGTGCCGTTACCTTCATATATCTCTCCTCACATTCATCATGTCAACACTATAGACCCAAGCCCACAAGATGCTTGGTATAAGCAACTTGTGGACTTCTTATCTCTCTCTATCATTCCTCCCAACCTCTCTAGTAATGCACGATGAGCTTTTATCAAGTGTACTGCTCGCTATAGCATGCTAGGGGGTCTTCTCTATAAGTGAGGCTTCGACGGCCTCCTTCTTCACTGTCTCACCTCCACTGAAGCATCTCAAGCCATTCAACAAGTCCACGACGAAATTTGTGGCGGACATTTCAGTGGAAATTCGGTTGCCAAGCGCATCCTTCGTCTGGGCTATTATTGGCCTACCCTTCATCAAGACTGTAGCGATTATGTTCGGCATTGCATCAAGTGTCAGCAGCACTCTAACTTGCTTCATCTCCCCAGTCACGCCTTACAAGTTGCTCAGGATTTCTGGCCTTTTTCTCAATGGGGTTTAGATCTCATCGGTGAGATTAATCCTCATTCATCTCTTCGTCATCAATCCATCATCACAGCCACAGAATATTTCACCAAGTGGGTGGAAGCCATTCCTCTCGTCTCCACAAAAGCCGACAAGATCGTCGACTTCATCAACACCCACATCATCTGTCGTTTCGGTGTTCCTCATAAAATCATCACCGATAATGGCAAGTCCTTTAAAAACAAAATTGTCCAAAAGCTATGCGACTCCTTCGGCATCAAACTCAGTTTCTCTTCGCCTTACTACCCACAAGCAAATGGGCAGGCCGAGGCTTCCAACAAAATTCTCACCAAAATTCTCATAAAAGTGGTTAGTGACACAGGCAAGGATTGGCACATTCACATTCCCTTCGCTTTGTGGGCTTACCGCACTAGCATCCAAACCTCTACGGGTGCTACCCCTTTTTCTCTTGTGTACGGAACAGAGGCTGTCTTACCTCTCGAAGTACAGATCCCGTCTCTCCGCATTTCTCTACATGACATTCTCTCCAACGATGACTTTCGTCAAGATCGCTTAGCTCAACTTGAGTTACTTGACGAACACCGTCTTGCTGCCCTTAATCATCTCCATGTCTATCAACGTCGCATCAAGCACACCTATGACAAAAATCTGCGAGAACGAGATTTCAACATCAGAGACTTTGTCCTCAAAGAGAATCAACACGTGACCAATATGGAGCGAAGTAAACGAGGCAAGTTTGCTCCTAATTGGCTCAGACCTTTTATTATCACGCACAAGTATGGATCAGGGACTTATCGTCTGTCTTCTCTTGATGGATGCCCAGAACCTGAGCCTCTTAATGCGTTGCATCTGCGACCGTTCTACTGCTAGTCGAGTATTCGTCTACTTGACACTTAACTTGAGCTCATCCCTTGAGCAATCCCCATCCTCTTAGTCCTACTTCCTTTCAACCCTCTTCCTTTTAACAATTCCTATAACCCTTTTATGCGGTATGGATGCTTTGTCCTCATAAAAGGGAGTCCTTGACCTTCTATAATCTTGTCCATGACTCACATTTCTGTCAAAATATATCAAGATGTCAAAACATATCCATGGTCACTATATCAATATCAAAATAAAAAAAAAACAGACTGCTCCCTCGAAGGACAGCTGTACTATCATTGCTGTAATAAATAGACTGCTCCCTCGAAGGACAGCTATTCAAAAGCCCTTTTATTAAACAAAAATCTAGACCACTCCCTCGAAGGATGGCTATGACTACTCTGGCAATAAACAGCATTATTTTAGAAGCTTCCCGCATCGATCAGCTTCACAACCTGACCACTACAGCAAATGACATCTCTCTGCAGGCTTCCCGCATTGATCAGTCTGCGCCGAAAAAAAAAAAAAAAAAAAAAAAAAAAAATGAGTCACGGACTTGACTTGTAGTTGTCTCAGGGTCTCCTATAAAAAGGGGCATCGTTATCTTTGCTCTTAAAATGGGTTACCCTTCCTTCCTCCTCCTATCACCCGCTCAAGGGACTTCGAGCTCACTTTAATGTCGAAGTGATTCGATTACCGCTCTAACATAACCACGGTCAACGACGTCACGCATGAATGGGGCTCTTGATTCTCATAACCCCCTATCTATGCTTCCTTTTTGGTCCTTGTCAATGAAAGAGCAATATGCTTTTCACTTCTTCTACACTTTGGTCACATTCACCTTCATCACTTGTCAATCGACTCAACTCAACTCTCTTTTCAGACCATCAACCTGACCTAGCCTATTCACCCTAGTTTCTATGGACACCAATACACATGGAAACTATCGACTCGACCCAATTTATGTTAAGCATAAACCAATACTTGCTGAAGCATAAATAGACCACAATTCATTTTTAGCATACATCTATCACGCATATGGAATATTGCTAGGGATGAAAAACCCCTCAACCAATGTTGCAGAATACACCATTTGGAAAAGGCTGCAACATCTTTTCTTTTTCTTTTTTTTTCTCTCACCATCCCTTTGACCCTTCCTCCCTTCTAAGGGAGAACTACATCGGCCTGAGGCCCTATCACCAGGGCTATGTAGGCAGCACTCAGTTGACATGGGGTCTTCTGGGGTTAGCTCGGCCGCATCCTTTCGTCCATTCATCCATCCATCGACCACCAACCATTGGAGATCATGCCTATCTCCTCCGACCTCGACCACTTCCAAGACGTTATTGCCTTGGTTGTTTTTGCATGTATGCTACCTCATGACTGGTTAGCAGAATTGTGCGCAGACCTTTTTGGACCCTCACAAGTATAGGATCGCACACCGGTTGATCCGCACTACTTGTGACTTTTTCGCATTTCTAGGAGCACTTCCTGAGCCCGGGATACCTGGAACGTGACGACCCATTTGGAGCTTCAGCTTAGATTGAGTGACCCGATCAGTAGATGACTAAATGCTAGGGCCCGGTTACTTCAATTTTGGCACTCCTCGACCTTGACCTGCGACACTTTGACCTGACCATCTTGTGCAGTGGTATGCGCGTAATCACGACCTTTGCAGCGTTCACCCTCACCCCTTTTTCATCCGCTCTTTATCAAATCAGCACCCGATTCCCGGTTCCCTTCCCTCGACTCCTGCTTTGAGGGGGAATACCTCATCCTTACTCGGGGCATTTCACTTCCTATTTTGTCTTGCAGTTCATTCGAACAACCAACAAGACAAAATCAACCTTATCCCTCACCTGGGGCACTCACTCCTATTTTTGTCTTGCAGTTCGTCCAGAACAACCAACAAGACAAAAAGGGGCAAATGTAGACACCGAAATCGTGTTAACTCCCCTGGTCCTTCCCCGTCTTATTCTTCTTCGCCTATTGAACCCTTGTCGATCACTTGTTTCACCAACCTTGACCCTGGCAGCATGTAAAGATGAACACAGAGCTAAAACTAGACTCTATACCCATTATGCATCTGCCGACGTCGGTCTTTACCCGACCGATGTCACCGACGTCGGTCACCTATCGGCTGACGTCGGCAATCCTGCCGACGCCGGTCACCTTCCCCTGGTCCGTTTTTAGTTACCATTCGGTTTCCCGAAATGGTTGACGAACCGTTTCTGGAACCGTCCCCGTCCCCCGCCTTCATCAACCTCTGCCAGCCATTTGAATGAGAATCCTCGAACGCTATCCAAGAAACGCTGAGCAACCAACCTGTGAATTCCTCCATCAACCTGTGAACTCCGAGCAATTATCAACACAAACGACATCAACTAATCTGCACACCATGGCTTCCATCGCGACTTCTACCAGGTAAGCATTATTTTGTTTATTTCATTTCTTTCTCAGTTATTATTTATCAGTCTGTTATCTCTGCCTCTGTCCCGACTCTGTTCAACCCTATCCCGACTCTGTTCCACCTTGTCCTGACTCCCCCAGACTCTCTCAAACCCTACCCTGACCTTATCAGACCCTGTCCCGACTCTGTTCAGCCCTGTCCCGACTCTGTTCAGCGCTGTCCCGATTCTTTTCAGCGCTATCCCGACCCTGTCCAGACCTTCCCAGAACCTACCCCTACCGACGCCGGTCACTACCCCGACCGACGACGGCACTTTGATCGACGTCGGCACCTTCCTTGACCGACGCCGGCACCACAGAGACTGACGCCGGCGACTGTGCAGAACAGTGCTGCTTATCAGGTATGCTCTTTATTTTTCTGTCATTTATTTCTGTCATTATCATCTACTTTCATCCAATTTTCTACTCTTTTCTATCAGTGGGTTGATATCCTTTTAGGGAGTCTTTGTACTTCCAGGATCGGGCGTTCGCCTGACAACCCACCATATCTTTGACTAACGTTTTTCGTCCAGTCTCTTTTTCTTCGCAGGTGTCATTCCTCCACAGCCAAAGAGGAGAATCTTCCAACGTCTGATTTCGGTGCACACAACTTTTATCAGGTACTTCTAGCCTTAACCATTTCCTTCAGTTTCTTATTTCTTCTTTTGAATGTAGAAAGCAATTTTGCATAGAAACAAGTAGCTTTATTAGACCCCATAAAAATGAACCTGTATGAATTGATTTCTACCTCTCCCCATCAGTACCAAGCACTCATAGAGGCCTTATAATCCATAAATGTCCAAGCCAATGACCCTTAACCTCTAGATGCATTTTTTAGTACCCTCCAAACTTCCAACCTTTTCACCTTTAAGAATTCAAAAATACCTTTCATCCACCCTGAGGACCCAGATCCCCCACTCTTTATTACTGTTTACATCAACCAAGCCTATGTCAAAAGGGTGATGATTGATGGGGGATCTATCATTAACATCATATCCTCCTATTCTTATTACCAACTCAACTAACTAGACAATATCATGTAAAAATCCATAGTGGTCCTCCAATCCTTTAATGACACTATGGACACTAACTTGGGATTCATCATCCTTCATATCTATGTAAGACACCGTACACTCCTTGAACTCTTTTATGTGTGGAAAGAGAATTCCAATAAAACATTTTATTGGGATTACCTTGGATTTACTTCATGGAATGTGTTCCCTCTACCCTCCATTGATGAATTAAGTTTGAGCATAAGGGCCAAGTCATTAATATCTAAGTAGATCCAAATCCCTTCTCAACATGCAACATGACTTATTACCACAATGATGTCCTCGTACACCCATTCGATGTACCTTCAATAGTTACACTCTAATCACCAACAATCAATGAAATGTCAACTATCTCTTCCATCCCTTCTTCATAGATCCCCATAAAGGAGCCCTTAGGAACTATGTTCCAATGATTCTTTTTAGGGGAGTATCACCTTCTAACATTAAATGTTTTCCCTACTCCTCAAGAGTATGGGAACCTCAAACATGACTCTTCATATGACCCTAACATTTTAATCATCATCCATTTTGGTCTTTTAACCATTAAACAAACTTCATCTATGGGGATTTGATCAACGACTTCTTGATCCCTCCACTACCTCCTCCATCCGACCATTCACCTCTAACTTTTTCTACCTTGACAAACTAGCATTCACTAAACTATACCTTCACAAGTGTTCCTAGAAGGGATTTGGTCTAGGTTGATATGAATAAGGACCTCATGGTTTACCTTTAATCAAAACCCAAAACCCTCATGAGTCATTTGGCATTGGATTTGTACCACTTAAAGAACCCACCAATTCACCCAACCCTATTAACACCATTAAGGAAGACATCCCCTCCTCACCAACCCAACCTCCTTCAAAGTCTAAGGATTTTGATATCATTATTCCTAACTTTTTATTTATTAACACCATTAGTTTAGGCCCCGTAACCTATCAAAAGGATGGCCAAATTCAAACTCTTCCTCTCATCCATCCTGAAATGATAGATAAATATTATCTTACCATCAATACCATCCATCATCAAGATGATGATTCTATTCTCACCTACCTTATTGCCCTAAATTATTCAAGACATAAATATATTCCTCTTATATCCTTGACCATGTTGAATGAATCCACCATAGATATTAACTTGGGCACTATGAACAACCCTCACATTATCAAATTGGGCCAATAAATAAATGATAAAGAATTTCAATACTTCTCCTCTTTCCTTCAAGACCACAACATAGCATTCTCTTGGTCTTAAAATGATATGTCCAAGATTGACCCCACCATTACTACCCATAACATAGTCACTCATCATGATGCGAAGCCTATTAAATAGAAACTTTGATTCATGCATCCTCGCATAGCCCTTCTTATCAAAGAAGAACTTCAACATCTACTATCTATAAACTTCATTCAATCTATTGACTACCCCCAATGGGTCTCAAATATCATACCTATCACCAAAGCCACTAGGGGTCTACACATTTTTGTGGAATTTCATGACCTTAACCTTGCCTACCCCAAGGATGAATTTCTTCTACCTAGTATTGACCAACTTGTTGATCTTATAGCTTGCCACAAGATGTTATCTCTTATGGATGGGTTTTTGGGTTATAATTAGATCTTTATTACTACTAAAGATTAGCATAAAACTAGCTTTACCACCCCTTGGGGAAACTTTTACTAGAGAGTCATACCTTTCAAGTTAAATAATGTTGGTGTAACCTACCACTAAGCCATGACCTACATCCTCTATGACCTCATCCACACCATCATAAATGATTATGTCAATGATATCTTGAGAAAATCCAAATATCACAAAGTTCATATGATTTTTTTCTCATTATCTTTGAACACCTAATCCATTTCCATGTCAGACTCGACCCTAAGAAATGTGTTTTTGGAGTCCTTTCAAAAAATATTCTTGGATTTATTGTTTCTATTTGAGGAATCAAGGTATACCTTTCCAAGGTCAAAGCAATCTTGGAAATGCCTCCTCCTACCAACCTTAAGTAACTCTGTATGCTACAGGGGAATCTCTAATCCATTCACCATTTCATTTCCCATCTTTTAGACTAGTGCCAACTTTTCCATCACCTTCTTAAGAAGGATGTCTCTTTAAAATGGAATAGTGATTGTCAAAAAGCCATTGAATAGTTGAAATAATACCTTTTATCACCACCTTTACTCATCCCTCCTAAGGATGACTACCCATTACACCTATATATCTCTACCACAAACCATTCCTTAAGGGAAATGTTGGCTCACCGAGATGAAAAACATAGAGATCAAGTTGTATACTACATTAGTTGCACACTTAGAGAGAATATTAAACTTGATATACCCATACTAAGAAACTCTGCTTAGCCCTAACTTTCATGGCCACCAAACTCTACCACTACCTTATTAACCATAAAACCTATGTCATAACCAACACTGACCCACTCAAGTACATGCATTCCAAGCCATACCAAAACTTGCATATGACCAAGTGGATTATGCTCTTAGTATAATTTGATCTTGATTTCATTCAATAAAATTCAACTAAAGGGCAAGTTATTACCAACCAATTAGTTGAAGCACCTTTGATAGATCACCAACCACTTCCTCTAGAATTCCCAGATGAATCCATCACTACTCTTTCTCAAGAAGACATAACCTACTGAATAATTATGTTATTTGATGGTTCAAAGTGCCAACAAGGTGGGGGTGCTAGAGTTATTCTCATTCTTCTCAATGGAGAACCCCTTCCTTTTTCCTTCAAACTCAACTTTGAATGCACCAATAATATGGCTGAGTATCAATCCCTAGTCATAGGTCTCTAAACCACTCTAGCCTTAGTAATTAAGACCATAAATGTCTTTGGTGATTCCCATCACATGGTCAACCAAGTCAATGGCTCCTATTAATATAAGAATAATGTCTTACATAAATATAATCTTTTAGTTGACAAACTCTTAACATCATTTGAAAGTTACCTAGTCCAATATTCCCCAATCAACCAATAAATTCATAGATACAATGGCTTGCATTACTTCCCAAATCCCTTCTCAGCCTTCTAATTCAAAAATATTTGTCACCATTAATCATTTTACCACACCCTCTTGTAACCAATTTGACCTACCTATCATGTGTAATGTGGAGAAATCCCCATCTAAAATTTGGTATGACCAAACTTTTAACTACCTCAACCTAGGCATTGTTCCTCCCAACCTTTCTAGGAATGCCCAAAGAACCTTTGTTTATATTACATCTCATTACACCATACTAGGGGGAATCCTTTACAAACATCATTTTGGCATTCTCCTTCTTTTTTTCTTGTGCAACCATGAAGCTTCCCATGCCATCAGGGAAATGCATGAGGGGATCTATGGGGGAACCTTTAACAGTCTAACAGTTACTAAACATATTATTCACCTTGGCTAATATTGTCCCACCCTTAACCAAGATTGTTGTGATTATGTAAAAATGTGTGTTAAATGTCAAAAACATGCTAATTTACATCATGCACCAACCAATGGCCTCCAATTATCTAAGGACTTTTGGCCTTTCTCACAATGGGGACTCAATCTCATTGGGGAAATCAACCCCCACTATTTGTAATGACATAAATCCATCATCATAGCCATTGAATAATTCACTAAGTGGGTGGAAGTTATCCCTCTTATCTTGACCAAAGTAGAGAAGATTGTCAACTTTATCAACCATCATATCATCTATCACTTTAGTGTTCCTCATAAGATCATCACCAATAATGGTAAATATTTAAAAAACAAGAAAGTCCAAGGATTATATGATTCATTTGGAATCAATATAATCTTTTCCTCTCCTTATCATCCACAAGAAAATGGATAGGTAGTAGTCTCTAACAAAATCCTTAACAAAATACTAACCAAAGTTGTCAGTGCTTCAGGTCAAGATTGGCACTTGCACATCCCATTCAATTTATGGGCCTATCACACTAGCATTCAAACCTCTATAGGTGCTACATGTTTCTCTCTAGTCTTCATAGTAGAGGAAGTATTACCTCTTGAATTATAAATCCCCTCTCTTTGCATATCTTTTCAAGATCTTATTTCTGAAGAAGATTATCGTTAACACCATTTAGCTCAACATGAGATACTTGATGAGTGTCATTTATTATCCCTCACCAACCTCCATATCTATCAAGAGTGCATCAAATGTGTTTATAACAAGCACCTCAAAAAATAATACTTTAATATCATAGACCTCATCCTATAAGAAAACCAACATGGAGAAAAGTAAATGAGGCAAGTTTGTTTTTGATTTGCTTGGACCCTAAATCATTACCCATAAGTATGAATCAAGAGCTTATCATTTGTCCTCTCTCAAAGGTAAACCATAACTTGAGCCTCTTAATGTTTCACGTCTATGTCCATTTTTCTATTAAAGAAGGATTAACCTCACTGCTTTTGTCTAACTTAAGCTCATCCCCTGATTATGAGATTTTAACCTTCACCCATCTTCCTCCTCTCCTTTTGGGGATAATTGATTACAACATATAACCATGTGATTAAATATCCTAGTCATAGCCTAATCATAAATATGAGTACCATTTCATGGTTCTCATGGATACTTTTCCATCTCTAACAAGATAGAATCCCATGGTCATTGTCTCTCAAAACCATACCCCTTCACATATCATCAACCTTCTTATGTCAAATTTTTTCCCTCATAGAGAAAAACCTCTAAACCTAATTAGAATTGTCCATGTCTCAAAACATCACATCCAAAAACAATTTGTATACCAAAATACTACTTAGATCAATATCTTAAGCATTGCAAAATGCTCCCTTTAAAGACAACTACCCAAAAACAAAATAAAAATTGATTACAATAAAGGTAGATTGTTCCCTCAAAGGATAACTATCAAAAGGCATTAAACAAATCATCTAAACTTATACCACTCCCTTGAATTATGGCTAACTCAAATTTGTCAAAAATAGAGAAATTTATTGGAAGCTTCCTGTGTTGATCAACTTCTTATAGAAATCTAATTCCTAACACCATTTATGTTGAAATTGTCAATCTTACTCAAATACATATTTTAGGTCAAAATCCATAGAACATGATAAATGGTTCAAACTTGTAATTTACAAGTGAAAATTTAGGTCAAATTATCCCTAAATAGGGTAATGAATTTAATGGGCCCACTAACTTTGATCAGATCAATTTGAGTCAAAATGATAATTTTTCCATTTAGTGCTCTGGATCACTCTTTTCTTCTAATGCATTGGTACACATCATGTACTTTTGTTATTTGGTGTTGGAAACATCCTAAATGGGAATACAACTCTAATTCATCTAACATCACCTTCTAGTTCCTCTCGAGTCAAATTACAACTCAATAATATGACTTTTTAACCATTTTGATTAATTAAGGGCTAATTTTCAAATAATTACACAAAAGTTGATTAACCTTGTTTAAGGATAATTAATCCAAATAAAGATATTAAGTGGATTTTCCATGATATTTATTGAATATTTATTTTTGGAAATTGATTTCTATTAACTGCATCATTAGGTGACATCATTTTTTATGAAGACATCCCTAGGCCATAAATGCCATAAATATAAGGATTATGGGTTACCAATGCCTAGTTAATGCATCCCATGCCTCTTTAATGATTATTTATCTTGATAATATTTATAATTTTAATTACAAATATTAGGATTTTCCATGGCCACACATCTTAATCCTGAGATGGATGGTCATGGTTGATCCTAACCAATCTCAAAATCTATAAATAGAGAGGCCATGGACATGAATTTAAAGCTTGAATATTGCAAAGTTATAATGTTAAATTATTTCCATAATACTTTTCATTTGATCATTAATTTTATTTTCAAGCTTTATTGACAGGCTATTTTAGTGATTTGGAATCATGAGCCTAGGTTTTATGGAGTGTTATTGAGATATTGGAGGAGGTTACCATCTTTGTTGACAAAGACAAGGATGCTTGATCAAGGGAGAACATGATTTTGAGCCACATGGGTATGGTGAATCCATTTGGGAAGGTAATATGATGTTTGCTTTATTTTATTTGTTTCCTTCTATCCTTTGTAATTCCCATAAGAATAGATAGGCTTAGTTAACTAGTTTTTTATGCATTTTTCATGATTTATGGACTAATGTTTGACTAACTTGCTTTGCAATCCTCTCTACATCTTGACACACCCTGTGGGATCAAATGCATCCCACACATGAAGAAGATCATTTTATAGCTTTAAAATCTTCATTTCGATCATTAAAACTCTTACAATTTGATCTTCTAACTTTGTTTTGCCATTTTTCTTTGTCACAAGTTTACACAGTAATCAATGTTAGTTAGTTAAACCATCATCGATTAGATAGCTATCATCGGTCACTATTGGTATAACCAATGTTGGTTAGATAACCATAATCAATTATTAAGTATAATTGTCATTAGTTATATAACTAATGTTGGTTACTATGTTTTTATTAAAATAGAAATCTGAGAGCTCTTTTTTTAAAGTTCATTGTTTCAAACCCAAAATAGATTTAAGGCTAAAGGACATGCTAACATTTTTATTGCAGGACCAAGCTTGACATTTTCTAAAAACATGTTTAGACTCCCTTTTGTATGCTTAAAAATGAATCAAGAACATTATTTTGGTGCTTAAAGTAACATTAGGTGCTTTAGTGAGTTTTTATCATTATTTTTCAAAATTACAACTAAGACCAAGGGGTCAAATGAACACCAACTCATTTTTCATTTGGGCTTAAAAATAAACTCACCTTTCCAAGTTTTTTGTATTTACTTAGTTGCTTAAGTTAGATTTTGTTTGGCAAAAAGAGGGATGCCACATGTATGATATTCTATTTTTCCCCTTTAGGGAACCTTTGGAATTAAAAGAACCATTCTTATTGATAAAATCCTAGTCCAAGGCTTAGAAATAATGTCATCTAAAGTGCTACCAAAAAACTTTTTAAAGTTTGGGTGATCTTGAAAATGACCCTAAAGTCTTTCTATTTTATGTTTTCTTTATTTTTATACCAACTTGGCTTGTGAGGGGGATGTCATTACCTCTCACGAGTTCTTTAGGGAATATTTGACTTGGGGTTTCAACTCTTGGCATTAAATTCATTTGGCTCCTAATTAGATTACACGTGGGACATAACTGCATTTGGACATCACACTATACTGAGCAAATAGTAAGATGTAGTGGTTGTAAAAAGGACTAGAACTTTTTACAACTATATAATGTTATGGTCACCTAATTTTCATGCTTGTATTTTTCATCATTTGATGTGAAAGTCATTGTACAATTGATTCCCATAGAATGATCAAAACCTTACTAGTTTAGTAGACATCACTTTACCATACCTTGTCAATTTAGACTTAAGATGCTTGTTTTTTGTTAATAGCTTACTTGGTCTTAATTTGTTTCTAAAACTACTTGTTAACTCAATAAAATTAAATAAAACACATTGTCCTAAATTTTCTTGAGCAAGGGAAGCATTACATTGTCTAATTAGAAAATTCACTTTTTCATTGTTCAAATTGTTATCAAAAGCTTTATCTCATGTCATCCACTTTGGTGTAGTCATGCTTCCAAATTGAGTCTAGATATTTTACCCAATTTTTTTAAATCCTTCATTTATAATCCACATTCAAAATTGAACCTTTTTGAGTTCTAAAGGTTGGTGTGTCAAAGTGGGTTTGTCATTTGTGCACTAAGCTTGTTCTAACTTGGGTTCAATTTTCCATTTGGATTGAAGGTCATTTATTAAGATTCAAAATCACATTATCATCTTGGTGGACTCAAGTCATCTTATGTGTCACTCATGCTTTGAGTCCTAAAACATATTTTATCTTATTGGAATCATGTGGTGACGTTGTGCTACCTCTTTGGTCCTAGATTTATACTTGGTGATTCACGTATGTTTTTACATCTTGAGTTGCTTAGTCCATTTTGTCTTCTTTGTAATTTGTAGAGATTTCTTCTAAACTTCTAGGGTAAACTTGCCAAAGTTGAAACTATATTTTATAATATGGGTGTATCACAAATATCTAGGCTTTGGTATACTAGTTTTCACCTTGGATCTTTGAGTTACCTTACCCTATTTTGATCTATATGATTTTAACTTTACCAAAGGTTAAATAAACTTGTGAACCAAATATTCTAAATTGTGTGTGGTTTCAAACCACCCTCCCTTATAGTCTCATTGGTACCTTGGTTATTTGTTTAAAAAAGAGCCAAAGCATATTTTATTTGGTTGCCAAACATTGGTCCAAAGTTAATCAAACACATAGAACAACTCTTTTAGACATGACTCAAAGGTTCACTCATAATGGGGACTCTTATGGCCTTAGTTATGAAGATGAGAAATTTTATGATGGTAAAGATAACCCTATTATTTTTTATGATATCCCCACAAAAGGAGGATCTAAAGATGATTATAATGAATATCAACCCCAAGAAGATCAAGATGAATCCCTTTTTAGATTAATAAAATCAAGTGTTAGACTACCTTCTAACTTTACTACAAAATAATTGCATATCTTAGTTAGAGATGGAGAATAATGATGGCAAGAGAAAGATTTTTCATGAATAGACATACCTTCCTCCTATAATAAAGGAAAATAAATACAAATAGAATCAAAACCCATAAATCTAGACATTCTAGCTAAGATCAAGATACTAAGTTAATGATATGTAGATCAACCTGTCACAAACTTAACTGACTCCCTAGTTGCCACTTCAATTCACAATGATGCTTTGAAAGAACAAGTAAATGTGGTTGAAAGTATGCAAAAAATATTGGATGAGGACATTACCATAGTGGATCAAGGTAATCTAAATGAATAGTTAAAGTCATAAGAGACCTTAAAAAGTGTTCCATTTGACATGAAACATAAATTATTCAATCATCAAGAACCTCTTGTTACTTTACAAACTCACAAACCCAAACATTTAGTTAAAATTGAGGAAATCCCTCAACACAATCTGGCTAGTTCTTTTTAACCAACACAAAAATTGGTAAATAAACATAGAAATTTTCAAAATCAACAAAGTACAAAATAACCAAATTCAAGGAATGTTTTACAATCCAAGAATCAATGGCCTATGTTCTCAACTCAAAGAGCAAATCAGCACCAAGTCATGGATTGAAATGTATACACTCCCCATAGATCCACACAAAACTAGGGGCACATTCCACCCTAAAAAAATGAAACTAGGGGCACATTCCACCCCAAAAACAATGAAACCAGGGGTACATTTCACCCCAGAAACATCTTATTCAATCCACAAATGCACCAAATATGCAAGAATGGAATTCTACAAAGGAAAATTTTCAAAGATTGGAGATGAATAATAGAGTCAAAAAGTACAAATTTGATGAGATATGCCCATATCCATTTGATTTATATATTCTCCAAAACCCCTTTCCACCTCATTTTGAGGCACCCAAATTTGACAAGTACAAAGGAAAAGGAGATCCACATGAGCACATATAGGCATTATTCATTTTTTGTCAAGAGGTTTCTTATAGTAGTGAGTACTTTCTATGACTATTTGTGTGAAGTTTAGTGGGACAAGGTCTTGATTGGATACTTAAACTACCTAATTGACTAGTTATGGATTGAAACAACTTATAAAAAAAGTCTATTAACCATTTTTCATATAATATAAGAAATTAATTAACCATTGTTTACTTATGCAAATCCAAGCAGCGTGATGTTGAAAGTTTCACTACATATCTACAAAGGTGGAGAGAATTAGCAAGCTGTTTTCAACATAACTTACCAGATAAATATTTGGCTGATATCTTTGCATAGAATTTGCATCCTAAAGTTGTGTATAATCTATGGTTAGATAGTGTTAACTCATTTGAATAAATTATTGACAAAGGAGTGAAAATTGAGAAGGCTCTTATTACTAAGGGCTTTGCTAAGATTTTTATACAAGGTCAAGCATATAATCAAACTAAATCATTGGTTCAAATCATTATACAAGATAAGCCTAAAGGCTTTAGTAAAAATAAGAACATGGTTGGAAATGGGGTGACTAAAACAAGACATATACAAATGGTACAGGCTATGCCTCCTCCTAATGTACAATTAACTCCCCCAAATCCACTACCTACTTTATAAAGACAACTTCCACGAAGGACATTTAATAAAAAATTTAGAGAATCAATTGAAACAGTGTTACAAAAGCTCATTATAGCTAATTTAATTATATGGCCAATATCAAGGCCATTTCCTCAAGATCAACCAAAACTAGATTAATACAAAGAGAATTAATGGTGTAACTTTCATCATGTTTATAGTCATGGTATATATCATTGAATTTAATTATGACAAATTATTGAGGATTTTATTTAATGTGGTGAACTAGAAATTAAGTTGGCCCCTAAATAGGACATAAATTAGGATATGGGAATCTACAAAGACACCTTTCCTTGACATGATCCACCACCACCAAAAACCAATCAAAATGGTCATAATCAAGGATGGAGGTAGAATCATAACCAACAACAAGGTCATAATTGTAATGAGCGCAATCAAGATCATAATGCCCATATTAACAATGTGGCTTATAACAACATACCTTATGACTATAACAATATTATGGGATGCATTTTTATAGCCTACATTTACCACTATTACTATAAAACCACATGTCCAATATCATGTTCCTTGTAACATGGGACCCATCATTATAGGATCAACACTCTTTCCCCCTAGTAATACCATGTTGGGTTTGCATCATCATGTTGCGACTCTGTTTACATGGGTTACTAATCTTAAACAATAGTACCTTTCTTCTAATTATAAAGTCTCTTCATTGACCCAAAATTCTAGAAATATAGTTAGTTGCCCATGAGTCACTGTCTAAGGCCCTTTGCCTTCCTTTTCTAATTATACTAACTCCATACCACCTCTAGGTTATGCAGTGGCAACTAGATGCCCATGAGTTACCATCTAGGGCCCTTCACCCACTTCTTCCATAGAACCTAATGAGAACATTATGATAATGGTTTCAAATTTGAATACTATCCCAACAAAGATTAAAATAGTTGAATCCATAATTCAAAGGCCTTATAGTCTAACAGATCAATTAGATAAAACCCTTGCACAAATTTCCATATTAGAACTCTTGCATACATCTGATGTCCATAGAACCATTTTCAACAAAAACTTGTAAGAGTCTATTATGTCTAATGATATAAACCTTGATCAGTTAAATAACTTAGTTGGACACTTGTCTTCATTTCAACAAATCACATTTGATCAAAAAGACATGTCCACCATCAGCCCAAACCACAATAACCCACTCTACATTGAGATAATCATTATGGATCAAAATATCAAATGGGTTCTTATAGATAATGGTTTAGGGTTAAACATCATATCTCTTAAATTGGTATGATAATTGGTCTACATGGATAAAGACATTCAGCTAGGAACTATTACAATCAAGGCTTATGACAATGCTGAGAGGGAGTCATCTAGTACAATTTGGTTGCCAGTCATGGTTGGGTCTATTTCTCATCACACATTATTCCATATTATGGATATTGAGCTTCCTTAAAACATAATTATTGGTCAACCTTAGATCCATGAAGTATAGCTAGTTCCACACACTCTTCACCAATGCCTTAAGTTTCCCCATGATGGGTTCGAGGTTATTATTCCCATTGATCATCAACCATATCAATACTATAAACATCTTAAAGTAGAGTTTCATAATTATAACTATTTCCCAATTTTTAAATTCATTTCAAACAAGAACAAAGCCATCAATTCTCATCCATCTCCATCTAATTATATAGACCCTAGTGATCTAGCCTCCCCTTTGGTCGATCCATTTCATACAGCTATGGCCAAGTAGGTTATTATTAAAGATGTAGGAATTTCCATGTACCATCTGAAGGACATCCTCCATATTAAAAAATTACCAAAATCCCCTAAAACATTTGGTAAGCCTAAAACTTCCTAGACTCCTAATAGACCTGATCAGATTTGGCAACCAAAGAAGAAATAACCAAAACCTCCTATGGTTTTTATACCTACAATCACACCAAAGAAAGATTAAGAGGATTTTATTGAGGGAGATTGGATATGTTCTAAAGGCCTTGTTGATTATTTTTAGAATCCAAAGTATCATATCCCTAATAGGATAATGGATCATCTTGACTATACATGGAAAGGCCTTGGTCCATAGGCACAAGGAATTTTAGAACCCTTATTAGTTGGAGTTGTCAATTGGAATCATGGTCTAAGATTTAAACCACCAAAGGATGACCTCATTCCATTTAATAGTGAATCTTCTGAAGTGACTAGTAATGACAATCCTAGTAGTGACACAACAACCCATTATAGCCTTTTCGATGAGCTTGCTGACTCAGATTTGTTTGATTCAAAAGCCATATTGACCATAACACCTATTAAAGCTTCCCATCTTGAAGAAAAAACCCATTCTAGTGGTGATTCCCTTAATGAAGTAGGACATTATATATTTACCATTAACACTCCCATCCTAAAGTAAACCCTCACTATAACCTATGCCTTTTCCATCATGAACTCATAGATTAAGATCAACAAAATTTAGTCATATGCCTCAATGAGTTTCAAAATGAAGAATTGATTAAAAAATAATAGGCCTATGAGTTTCATTCCCTATTGGTGATCATAAGTAGGGTTTTGATTTTTCATTAGATCCTTCTACCTACTTTAGAAAGCAGGCAAACTTTATTGGTCATAATAAAGAAAAAACATCAAGTTCTTTAGGTGAAAACCTCTTTGAGGCACTTGTCAATTAGGGAAAAAGTAAAGAAAAAGACAAGCCTTTAATTTAAAACCTATTTCAAGACTCCCAAGTGGGAAAGTTTTATCATCCCCTTAGGATGTATAAAGTCCATCTAGCCCAAGTTTTATAGCTATTACAAGCATATCTTCAGAATAACATCAAATATTTGAGCACCTTACAAAATTTGAACATATTATATCCATTCTTAAGGATTATATAGACAAATTTTCATGGGCATACTTTGACATGCTAGGATTGGACCTAGATTTAGTTGTGTATCATCTTATTTTTCACCCTGGTTTTAAACCAATCAAGTAAAAATTAGGAAAGATGCATTCACACATCACCCTTTTGGTTAAGGTTGAGTTGTAAAAGTTATTAAGATCCAATTTTATTAGACCATTAGACTACTCTAAATGGGTTTTCAACATAGTACCAATGATTAAAAATACCTTAGGCATACGTATTTGTACTGATTTCCATGATATCAACAAAACATGCCCCAAAGATGATTTTACTCTACCCAATATTGACATGATCATCGACTCAAATACTAGGTATGAGATGTTATCCTTAATGGATGGATTTTCTAGTTACAATTAGATCAAGATAGCCCCTAAATATCAACATAAGACCATGTTCACCACTTTGTGGGGGACATTCTGCTACCAAGTCATGCCATTTGATTTCAAGAATGTTAAAGCCACATATCAGTGTGAAATGACTATAATTTTCCATGACATTATGTATGACATTGTCAAGGATGATGTTGATTATATACTAGCAAGATCAAGAACAAGAGCTAGACATCTTGACATTCTACAAAGAATATTTGAAAGGCTTCATGAATATAAAATTTTCTTGAATCCTCAGAAATGTGTCTTGGAGTCACATCAAGAAAATTTCTAGGGTTCATTGTATCACAATGAGGGATAGAAGTTGACCCTATAAAGGCTAATGCTATTATAGAAATGCCTCCACCAAATAATCTTAAATAGTTGCAAGGTGTACAAGGAAAGATCCAATCTATACATAGGTTTATTTCTCAATTGGTAGATAAGTGCCACCAATTTACCCATATCTTAAAGAAAGGGGTACCATTTTAGTGGGATGAAGATTGTTAGATAGCATTTGTAAAGCTTAAAACATACATGGATAATCCACCAGTCTTACATAAGGAAAGCCACCGTTTCTTTATATATCAGCCATAAAACATACATTAGGGGCACTTTTGGCTCATCATGATGATCATAGTAAGAAGCACATTGTTTATTTAATAAGCCACACATTGGTAGCTTATGAACATAATTATATGCCTATTGAGAATTCATGTTTAGCTATGGTGTTCACCACTCAAAAATTATGACTTTATATGCTAAATAACAAAACTATTGTTATCACCAAGGTAGATCCTTTCAAGTTCCTCTTATCTAAAGCAGTTATTCAAGGGTGCATGGCTTAATGTATTATGCTCCTTAGTGAGTTTGATAATGAGTAATAGAATCAAAAGGCAATCAAAGGACAAGTTCTTGTTGACCAACTTGTAGAAGCTCTTATTAAGGCCACTCAACCTCTCAACTTTAACCTTCTAGATGATTTTGTCATGATGATAGAACAAGAATCATAAGAACCTAAATAGTGGATGCTCTATTTTGATGGATCCTTCACATCCCAAGGGTATAGAGTTATCATATTGTTGATCATGCCATAGGGGGATTTGATCCCCAAAGCATTCCATATATAATTTCATTGTAAAAACAATATGGATAAATATGAGGCATTAGTTGTAGGGCTTTCTCTTACTATACAATGGGATATTCAAAGCTTAAAGGTCTATGGAGATTCACAAATAATCATAAATTAGACGAATGACTAGTATCAAACAAAGGATGATAAGGTTGTTCCTTACAAGTAAATTATTGATAACCTCAAAACACATTTTAAATCTGTATAGTTTGAGCAAATTCCATGAGTAAAAAACATATATGCCAATGCCATGGTAAAAATTAGTTCCATGATTCAAATGCTTGACAATGCTAAAGAGTATCAATTCTTGATTGAAAATATTCTTTAGTTGGCATATATTATATTATATTTAGAGAGGATATGCACCATTATTGATCCTAATCCCTCACCTAAGCTACCATAGTACCAAGATTTTTATAACTATTTCTATAGTCATGTATTTCCTACCAACCTTTCCAAAAACCAATAAAAACTATTCCTTAATCACTTAACATGTTATATACTCCTTGGAAACATGCTTTATCATAAAGGATATGATGGAATGCTTCTTCATTGTTTATATTTGGGAGAATCCAAACTGGCACTAAAGGAGGTTTATGAAGGAATGTTTGGGGCCCATACCAATGATGTAGTCCTAGCAAAGAAACTCCTCAGAATAGGCTATTATTAGCCCAAAATGGAGATAGATGCTTGTAATTATGTAAAGAAGTGTGTTCCTTATCAGCAACATGGCAACTTGATACATGAACCTTCCTTACCATTGCATCTAATCACAACACCATAGCCATTCTCAATATGGGTTCTCAATCTCATTGGGAAAATTAACCCAACATCTTCAGATGGCCATAAGCACATTTTGACTACAACTGAGTACTTTACCAAATAGATTGATCTGATTCTTCTCACTTATGTTATCGAGAAATAAATAGACAAATTCATTCATTACCATATCATCTGTCAATATGACATCCCAGCCTGTATTATAACTGATAATGGTAGATCCTTTGTGAACCAAGATGTGAAATCTCTTTGTGCAAAATTAAAGATTAATAACAAGAAATCCATTCCATATAAACTACAAGGCAATGGACAAGTTGAGGCATCAAATAAAACCATTCTAGCCATCTTAAAGAAGATTGTCAATGATGTTGGCTGTAATTGGCACTTGTAACTCTTTCCTACCATTTGGGCTTATAGAACCAATCATTACACCACAACTATTACTACTCCATACTCCCTTATTTTTGGAATTGAAGCTATCATCCTGATCAATATTGAGATCCCATCATTAAGAATATCACTGGAGCACATTGAATATAATGAATACTATAAAGCCTCATGACTGCATGAACTAGAGTTTCTTGATGGTAAGAATTTGGCTACCCTAGAAAATTTGTAGGCCTATCAAAACATATTATGGAGAGGCTAAAAAAAATGCATTCTCCCTCAAGAATTTGAGATTGGTGACTTAGTTTTGAAATAGAACTAGAAGAATATGAATGTTGAACCCAAAAATAAAGGCATGTTTCAGTGCAATTGGTTATGACCATATATTATCATATCAAACTATGGATCAAGAGAATATCTACTAGCTAAACCTAATGGTGAAGAACATTTAGAGCCCATGAACATCATATACCTTAAGAGGTTCTATGCATGAATAGATTTGAACCATTATCTATAAGAGCCTTGACTTGGGGGCAACTTATGCTAACGTAATTTTATCCCACCTTTTTATCTTACCTTAAATGCATTTTATACTACCTTGGTCCACTTTTTATGATTCCTGATAGTAAAGGATTTGAATCCTTGACACTCTAAACACATTCTTTATCCCATTCTAGATTACTCTCTTCAAGAATCATATTCTTTGTTATATCTAAGGCATGTTATAATCTTGAACACTTTTTATCCCTTAACCAAATATGATCTTGATTATGTCTCATGAATATTATGAACATCCTCAATAGTAGTTTTACAAAGTAGTTTAGCCATGATAGTATTGTGTAGCTTCAGACAAGTGAATAAAAACATCTTCTCAATTACAGACCATTGCTACACTATTATAGATAGGTGAATGCAGATACTTATTTTTTAATTTTGGTTACACATTATTCTCTATCACATTTACTACTCTTTATTTTTTTATCAAGATCCTCTCTCTTACTAATTTGTGAGCATGGGCTATTGTAGCTAACTTAGCTATCTTATTAGAACCTCTACTCTTAGGACGTGCATCTCCTCAACTAGATGGTCCCACCTAGTGCATATTTTATCCCAAAAAAACAAAAACATTTGAAATACTTTGAAAATACCAAAAACATCAGAACATGATCCATAAAATAATAAAAACATTGTCTCAAGATTCTATACATTTGTACATTCTCATTACACCATACTATGCTCTTTTCATTTTGCAAGCATAGAAACACTAGTTCATTTCATCTTGTCCCACACACTTGCCATTTTGCAAGGTCATTATTTCTTGTCTCATTAGCTTCTTGTTTTCTAGACCACTCTCATTTGTTTGTTGTATCTTCCATTTCTTCTATAACATTAATCATGTTGGTTTGATCATCATTTTTCTTCTATCTCATTTCCTAGGAGAACTACATTTGGCCTAAAGTTCACGTTGGAACATGCATCTACAGAACTATGTAGGTAGTGCCCACTTGTATTATACATCTAAAGTTAGCTCAGATAACCCCTTCCTTTTCTTCTCTTCCCCCATTTATTCTGTCATTATTCCTCTTTAATTAGGGAATAGTTGTCATGTCATTGTTCTTTGTTATGATGTGGTGGAAAGTAATGCCTCTACCACATATGCATGAACATTTGTCTTTAAATTGAACTAACTTAGTTTTTATTTATGTGTGTTTATTTGAGTTTTCTTGGTGTTTTGATTGTGATTTTACACCTCTCCTTTTATTTCTTCTCCTTCTCTCTTTTTATTACTTCTTGTCTCATCTTGGTCTTGTGTTTCCTTGATTGGTTTTGCTTATCTCTTTTGTGTTTCAAAACATATTGATGATTCACATGGATCTTGATTATTTATAGCACTTTATTATCTTATTACATTGTTCTTGAACCATTTTGTTTATTTGATTATTGTTGGTGTCTTTTTTTTCTATTTGATTTTTATTTTCTCTTTTGTGTTCAAGAATGCCTTGATGGTCCACATGGATCTTGATTATTCATATCTTGGTCTCATGTCATTAAGACATTCTTACCTTTTATTTTTAAACATTTTTGTTCCTACTTAAGATCATATCTTTATTTCAAGTTAGGTTCATTTATGTTTATCTTTTTCTTTGTATTTGCTTTTTTATTTAAATGTAAATCATTATAACTCTGGTTTTGGTCATTATTTTACCATTATCCTTAGTTATAGGTATTCACATTTGAACTAGATTAGTGAAATTAGAATCTTATATCATTATAAGTTATTCATACTTATGATGCCTAATTTATTTTGCTATAGTAAGAATTTTGTGCTCAGGTCTCAAATTCTTAACGTCAACATCGGCTCTAATGAATGATTCTCAAGAACACTTTGCAAAACCTAGGCTCATGATATGGAATTAGGCTTATAGGTAGCATGCATTTTAGTCTTCTTTATCTATTATTAGACATGCATCTCTTTGCATACATTGTGAGTCTAATCAATTCTTGGTCATTTTTCATCATTCCTCATTCCATTCTCTCCCAAACTTGGGTGAACTACATTAGCCTGAAGTTTATGTTGGAACATGAGTCCATGGAACTATGTAGGCAACGCTCAATTTATATTGAGGTTAGCTAGACTATCTCCATTATTATTTTCATCTCTTTCAACACTTTGTGCATTCTTATATACATGGTTTTATATGGATTTCTAAGTCATTACACCATCGTATGTATGTTTACGCCCACTCACTTTAACCTATCTTTTCGGTTATATCCTTGAGCTATTTTTCTTTCCAATTGCCCATGCAAGGGCACATCTGAATAATTCCCAAATCAAATCAGCTTTATAGGAGCAAATAATTATTTATTCTTTATCAATGATCAAAATTTTCCTTATTGGGGGAAAACTATTTTATCATGATCTCATTTTCTCTACTAGAGTAATTCTTATTATCTTCTCTTTGGAGATCCTATTCTTGTGCTGCTTCCCTTCCTAAACTAGAAATTTCTCTCTTTTCCTCTAATTCCAAGGTCTCCACACTAATGCCCATGATGGAAATATTTTAGTGTGTAACTTATTTTAGGATTGATCAATGTCATAAGCATGCATCTTATACTCTCAAATTGTGTACATTTAAAGTGTGTCCCTTAAATTTATGGATTATATCTTTCCCATTCCCCCCATCTCTGGGGCCTATTATACCTATAATTATATTTTGATCATTGATGGTAATCACATGTGCAAGTGTTAGTTCATCTAGATGTGATCTATTCCGTGGGTTAATCTCTCACTTTCTCTCTCTTTTCGAGATTCCATCCTTTTCTTCCATCATATTATGTCCTCTCGAGGGGGCATCATGGGTCTATTCCAATTTATTCTTGACAACTCTTTTCTTTGAAAAGATCTTGCTTCACTAGAATGTCTCACTATCCCTTCTCAAATAGGGGCAAAATGTAGACATCCAATTCCTAACACCATTTGTGTTGAAACTATCAATCTTACTTGAATTGCACTCAAATGCGCATTTTAAGTCAAAATCCATAAAACATGTTAAATGATTTGAACTTGTCATTTGCAAGTTCCAATTTAGGTCAAAGTATCCCTAAATAGGGTGATGCATTTTATAAGCCAACTAAATTTGATTTGATCATTTTGAGTCAAAATGAAAATTTTGCCATTTAGTGTTATGGATCACTCTTTTATTCTAATTCATTGGCACACATCACATACCTTTATTATTTGGTGTTGTAAAAATCCTAAATGGGAATACATCTCTAACACATCTAACATATCCTTCTAGTTCCTCTCGAGTTACATTACAACTTAGTAATATGACTTTCTAACCATTTTGATTAATTGAGGGCCAATTTTCAAATAATTGCACAAATGTTGATTAACCTTGTTTAAGGATAATTAATCCAAAAAAAGAGATTAAGTTGATTTTACATAAGATTTGTTGAATATTTATTTGTGGAAATTGATTTCTATTAACTGCATTATCAGGTAACATCATTTCTTGGGAAGACATCCCTAGGCCATAAATGTCATAAATATTAGGATTATGGGTCACCTATGCATATTTAATGTCTCCCATGCCTCTTTAATGCTTATTTATATTGAGGATATTTGTAAGTTTAATTCCTAATATTAGGATTATCCATGGCCACATATCTTAATCTCTAGATGGATGTTCATGGTTGATCCTGACCAATCTATAAATCTATAAATAGAGAGGCCATGGACATGAATTTAAAGCTTGGATATTGTAAAGTTATAATGTTAATTTTTTTCTATAATTCTTATCATTTTATCATTGATTGTGTTTACAAGCTTCATTGACAGGCTAGTTTAGTGATTTGGAATCATGAGCCTAGGTTTTATGGAGTGTTCTTGAGACATTGGAGGAGTTTGCCACCTTTGTTGACAAAGAAAAGGATGCTTGATCAAAGGAGAATATGGTTTTGAGCCACATGGGTATGGTGAATCCATTGGGAAGGTCATATGATGTTTTATTTCTTTCAATTGTTTCTTGTTATCCTTTGTAATTGCCATAGGAATTGATAGGCTTAATTAGTTCTTTATGCATTTTTCATGATTTATGGACTAATTTTTGACTAACCTGCTTTGTAATCCTCTCTACACTTTCCATATACATCAATAAATCAAAATACCCACTATCACAATCAAAACAAATTATAAATACTCTTGAAATCCACAATCAGCTCTCAAACAACATAATAAGAGGGAAGCCACATTTGGCTTTCAAATGTAGACTTCCTGAATTGATCAATCTACATTGATAATATTACATAAACATATCTATTATCATTCTTAGGTCACCTATAGAAGGGGAAAACTTACCCACATAGGGTTACCATGCATATTACCCTTTATCCTTCACACCATCTATCACCCATCTTCCCTTTATACTATTTGTAAATCAAGGCATTTCAAGCTTACTTGGCATACTCTGATCAAAAAATTTGTTTTACCAACCAACACACACTAATATGAAGCATTCAAAAGGATTATGTTCCTTAATTCAATCCAACTTTGGGTTTTGTTTTACTTTATCCTTGTTAACAAATAGGCATTACACTTCATTTCTTATCCTCTCCTTGTTGAGTCATGCATTTTTCATGTCTTTTCCACATCACGTATTATCATCTAACCTACTTATGTGCCACTACTATCATTCATCCAAACCATAAATAAAATTAGAATAGCATTAGAGTCAATCAACCCAGCTTTTAGGGATATCTTTCTCTGCAACCCCAACTTGCCTTTGATGCACACATTTTCTTTACAAACCTTCAACAAAACTAGACCATGTGGTCTATCAAATTGGGGAAACCCATTTGAGCACCATTTTACAACCCTAGTTTAACTATATTGGCCTAATGTCCATGGACTATGTAGGTGTTGCTTGACTTCTAAGGGAATTTCAACCACTAACAACTAATTACTCTCCCCCTTTTCTTCTCATTAATTTCCATCTCTAATATCACCCTCTTGCTTAGGGTGTCCTATGTTAGGGAAGCTTTGTATTCTTCATAGCATCCTTGTATTTTAACATCATCTAATAATTCCTCTTTATTTTTTCCAATTACTGGAAAAACTACATTGGCTTGAGGTCTTTTGGACTATGTAGGCAATGCTCAATTAATGAGGTTAGCTCAACCACATCATTTATTTTCTCTTCTCACCTAATATCTTTCCTCCAATTCTCTACCTATCTCTTCACCACCTCCCTCTTTTCATATTGCCAATCTCTTTTACTATAAGGATTGATAGCCTTCCTCATTGGCCCATCTTATCTCCCATAAATCCACCACCTAATCTACTTTGTTGGCCTCCCCATCACCTTTCCTTATGCATGGTTTGTGGCCCACACCCCTACCCACTTTTCATGTTTTTTGTCCCTCTCTCTAATTCTTACCTACCATTCCCTTTATCCCCTTTGGCTTCTTCCAGCATCCTTATCCTTTTCCCTTGCCCTTGGCAACCCAAAATAACCTCTTCCTCACTATCTTTTCCTCATTAATTCCACATCATCTTATTCCCTTATACATTGATGAACACTTTTACCTCTTTCTCTTCTTTGCTACCACCTTCTTACTGCCCATCCACTACTTCTAAACCACCTTCATTCCAATTATTAGTTATTATTTTCCTCTTTCCCATCTTTTCAATTTGGCATGCTTTCTATTTCTTTTGTTTCTTCTAGCATCCTTTTTTTCTTACATGTGCCACCACTCTCCCTACCTTTTCCATTTGTTCCTCCATAACTAGCTTATAATTGGGTCTTTATACTTTGAGAAGCCTTTCATAATTTCCCTTTTCTTATTATCAGTCCTAGCCTTTTGAACTTTACATTCCCATTTTCCTCTTTCCATCTTGATATTCACTTGTCTTTTACATTTGTGTGAGTGTTTGTGCTTTATATCCCTGCTTCAATTCTTTCTTTTCCTTCTTATCATCCCTAATCTGCATCCCTTATTTTGATCTCATTCCCTTTCATTTTTCCCCCTATTTCTTCACCACCTCACCACTTTTTGGCTTGTCAATCTCTTTTAATTACCCATTCAACTTGTCAATCTCTTCTAACAAGCTAATTAGCACATACCTTATCTCTTTAACTTCTTATCCACTCATCCTTTGTTTCCCATCATTTTTCTTAACCCCTTTCCCATTTTCCATCCCATTCTCATCTCCAACACTACGCTCTAATTTGATTCATTATTTCTCTCCTTGCCTATCATCATCCATGCTTACTCAATCATGTTTTCACCTACTTCTTAACTCTCTTGTCATCCTTTATGTGTCCTCATTTCACTCCTTTTTCCTTTTCTTCCATATATTTCCTTGTTTTTAATTTTCATCACCAAAATGTTTTATCCTTGGTCTTTTTTAGACTTATTTTCAAACCTTTCATGACCTCCCATATTTATCATCCTCCCCTTACCCTTCATGATTACCACACTTCTTTCCCCATCCTTTTCAATTCTCCATGTTTCTCTACGTTTTTGCTAATTATATTCAAAAGAAGAAGAAACTAAAGTTTAAGAGTCAAGGGATTGTACGTTACCCGAATTAAGTTGCACACCGTATCCAAAAATTGTAGGAGCTCCTCTTTGGATGTGGAGGAAGACACCTATAGATAAGAAAGAGACTCAAACAAAGAAAATGTTAGAATAAGATATGGTGGATGGCCAAGCTACGCGCTCGATCCCAGAAGCATAAAGCTCCGTAAGGGATGACAGTCCACTATTTATAAGTAAAAGTGTCATAAATAAATAAATGACAAATGACTAACAAAGAGGAAAATAGATAGTACATACCTATTTCTTTACAGTCTATATGTCACAGTCACCGACGTCAGTATTTCTACCGAGGTCAGTCTGTGGATGGTGCCGATGTTGGTCATACAGCTAATGTCAGTCAGGGTTGTGGTCGATGTCAGTTGGGGAAATGGGCCTTGAATGGATTTTGGATTATGTCTATGGTTGAAAAAAGAGTTTATGGAGATTTAAAGGTTTGTGCAGGATTGCAGGGAAGTGAATAGGGTCTAAAGAAGGGCAAAGGGTAGAGGGTAGGTGTGAGAATAGGGTAAGAGTCAGAGGAAGGCTTTTTAGCACTTCCACAGAGGAAGTCAGGTCTAGTTGATAGTATTTAGAAATAGTAAATAAAAACTAATTACTAATGTATTCTAAATCACTGAAATAAAATAGAAGAATACTTAGCTCTGCTTGGTGAAGAACCAGAGGTGTGAGAATGCTTATTCTTATTATGGCTGATGTCGAGGTCCTCATGTAATGTTCCAGTCTAATTTGGAGTGACTTGCATAGAGGTTCTCTAGCTAGGGGAGCATTAGTCAAATTCTGATGATTGGTCTCAAAGTGTATAGTCGATGTCCAAGAGTTAGGGGCAGAGAGAGAGAAAGAGATCAGGTTATCTAACTGACGTCGGTAGTCCCGCCGGTGTCGACTGACTATTAACCGATGTCAATGGCTAAAGAATGGGTAAAAGGGAGCTCTTTGCCCATTTCTCCATCCACCAAGTGTATTTTCCATTGGAGAATGGTCAAAAAATGGATTTATTAGGCACAAGCATTAGTTAGGAGGTTAGGATGGAGTAAGAAGAGGTCTTATGTAGTTAGGATGATTCATAGGTTAAGAAAAGGTCTTAGGGTGAGGTGTCCAAGGTGAGGTGTCTAGGGTGATGTCATTAATTTAAAATAAGTAATTTATTTTAAATTAATAAAGTGTGTAAATGTTTAGAAGTGGACCAAGGGGGGGTCGACACAATATTGGTGTCTACATTTGCCCCTTTTTGTTTTATTGGTTGTTTAGACAAACCACAAGACAAAAATAGGAGTAAGTTACCCCAGGTATGGGATAAAGTATTCCCCCTCAATGTAGGAATCGAGAGAGGATAATCTGAAGTCAGGTGTTGATTTGATAGGTAGTGGATGTGTAAGGTGAAGTTTGAGTGTGAATGCTACAATAGTTGAGATTACGCGCATACCACTTCACGTGATAGATAGGTCAAATTGTCACAAACAAGTTCAAGGAGCATTAAAATCAAATTAACCAGTCCCCAGCTTATTAGTGGTAGCGGATTGGGTTAAATGATCAAAGCTCTAGCTCCAATGGTCGAGGAGGACTAAAACTGAAATAATTGGTCCCCAGCTTATTAGTGGTAGCTGATTGGGTTAATCGATTAAAGCTATACCTCTAATGGTCATCATGTTCTGAGTATCTTCGACTTAAGAAGTGCTCCTAGAAAACATGAAAATGTCACAAATATTTGGGGATCAACTTGGGCATGATCTGACAATAGGTGTGAGGGTCATAATGTGGGCTATGTATAATTTGTTAACTATTTGTGAGGTAGCATATTGCAATCAAAACAACCAATGCAAAGTTGTCTCGAAAGTGGTCGTGGTCTAAAGAGATAGTCATGATCTCCAAGGTCATTAGTTGAGTCAGGCTGAGATATAAGTGATCTCAAGCATTGTTTGTTGTGGTCAGGGAGATGTATGTGATCTCCAATATGCCCTATGAGAAGTTTAAAATGACTTCTATAGTGTCAAGGCTAGTTGTTTGGTCATGATTTTGGGCTGGTTCAGATAGTTGGTCTATTAAGTAGATGAACCAATGAATGGCTGAGCTAACCTCAGAAGATCCCATGTCAACTGAGTGTTGCCTACATAGCCCATGTAAGGGCCTCAGGCCAATGTAGTTCTCCCCAAAAGGGAAGAAGAGGGTAGGTTATGGATTGGTTTTGACTAGGTTAAGTCATGGTTAAAGGTTATATGGTTGGTCCATCAGGTAGATGAACAAACAAATGGCCGAGCTAACCTCAGAAGACCCCATGTCAACTGAGTGCTACCTACATAGCCCATGTGAGGGCCTCAGGCCAATGTAGTTCTCCCCAAAAGGGAAGAAGAGGGTAGGTTATGGATTGGTTTTGACTAGGTTAAGTCATAGTTAAAGGTTATATGGTTGAATGAACAAATGGCCGAGCTAACCTCAAAAGACCCCATGTCAATTGAATGCTGCCTACATAGCCCCTATTTTAAGGGCCTCAGGCCAATGTAGTTCTCCCCAAAAGGGAAGAAGAGGGTAGGTTATGGATTGGTTTTGACTAGGTTAGAATGATGAGTGTATGATGATGTTACAGCCTTTTACATATTGTGTGATGGTGTATCTTGTAACATAGTGTGATGTGGTTTTTCATCCCTAGTAATGTTCCATATTCATGATGGTGTATGCTAAAATGAAATGAGTTTATTTATGCTTCAGCAAGTTTCCATATTGGTGATGGTATATGCTTGACATAAATTGTGTTTGGTTGATAGTTGTTTTGGTTAGGTTGGAAATGATGAGTGTATGATGATGTTACAGCCTTTTCCATATTGTGTGATGGTGTATTCTATAACATTAGCTATGTGGTTTTTCATCCCTAGCAATGTTCCATATTCATGATGGTGTATGCTAAAAATGAAATGAGTTTATTTATGCTTCAACAAGTTTCCATATTGGTGATGGTATATGCTTGACATAAATTGTGTTTGGCTGATAGTTTCCATGTGTATTATTTTCCATAGAAACTAATGTGAATGGGCTATGATAATTTATATAACACAAATTGGTATTTGTATTAAATAAATCATGATGTTATGTTAATGGTTAGAACATGTTTTGGTTTGGTTGGGTTGGGTTTGGTTTGGGTTGGTTAGAAAATGTTTTGGTTTGGTTTGGTTTGGTTATATGTGACGAAGGTGTGTAAGAAGTGAAAGGCATTTTGCTCTTTCATTGAAAAGGACCATAGTGATAGCATAGATAGGATTTTTGTAAACAAAAATTCCCATTCATGCATTACATCATTGATCATTGGTTTGTGTTAAACAAGTACTCTAATCACTTGACGTTAAGTGAGCTCAAAGTCCCTTGAGTATGTTGGGGTAATAGGTGTGATTATGTGATAGGTGAGGATAGCTTAACCCTTTTTAGCAGGGATAACTTTTCCCCTTTTATAGGTGACCCTGAGAATGACTATAGGCAAGTCCATGACTTAATAGTTTGTCAATCTTTTTTTTTGGTAGACTGATCAATGCGAGAAGTCTACTTGGGGATGTTGTTTTGTTTTGATTTGTGGTCATGTGAAGCTGATCAATGCGAGAAGCTTCTGAGAGGGTGCATTGCATGTAGCAAAATTTAGGCATAGCCATCCTTCAAGGGTGTGGTTTATGTTTTGCTTTATAAGTTTTGATGTCTTTGAATAGTTGTCCTTCAAAGGAGTAGTCTACTAATTATAGCAATGATGTAGCTATCCTTCGAGGGAGTAGTCTACATTTATAGTTTATGACCTTTGTATTTTATTAGGCACCCTAGTTTTATATTTTTATATTGATAGAACTGTTAGTCATGGACCAGACTATAGAGGTTTAGGGGTTTCCTTTTTATTAGGACAAAGCATTAATGCTTAAAAAAGGGTTAACTAATGTTTGTAGGGAAAAAGGGTTGAAAGGAATAGGAATGAGGATGATGGGGGTTGCTCAAGGGATGAGCTCAAGTTAAACATCAAGTGAATGATTACTTTATTAACAACAAAATGGTCACAGATGTAAGGCATTAAGGGGCTCAGGTTCTAGTCAGCCTTCAAGAGAAGACAGACGATAAGTGCCTGATCCATACTTGTGTGTTAATATATAAGGTCTGAGCCAATTAGGAGCAAACTTACCTCGTTTGCTTCTTTCCATATTGGTCACGTGTTGGTTTTCTTTAAGGATGAGATCTCTGATTTTGAAATCTCACTCTTTCAGATTTTTGTTGTAGGCATGGTTTGGTCGATGCTTGGCAAAGGAAAGTCATCCTTTGGGCAAGCTAAGTTGAGGTCGTATAGTCAGTATAAATTCAAATTCCTACAGTTGCTTTTGTGATAGGGACAATGTTTGACACCCATTATGGACAATCAATGGGTTGGATAAATGAGATAGAGAGAAGATGTTGAAGCTCCTCTTTGACAAGGAGAGCGATGCAAGGATGCATCCTGCGAAGTGTTCGTGATAGGCTTAGTTGGAGAGGGTGAGATCCTGATCTTCTAGGTTGTAGTTTGGAATCTTAGAATCACTAAAGGTGATGGTGGCAATAGTTGGTAATGATTTGACTAAAGCAACCAGTGGTTGGGGGTCTTCAGGTTGGACCTCCACTGCTTGTAAAGCTTTGATTAAGGCTTGGCGATGTTGTGGAGAGCTTTGAATTAGGTCATACAATGACATCTTCATAGGGGTTTGGTGAAGTTGTTTCACCATGGAGTTGCGAATTGCCTTAGAAGATGTTGGTTGAAATGTGCCCAAGATAGGAATCTTGGGTTTTGGTGGTTGAGAAGGCTTGATGAATGGATATGTCCAAGGGAAAGAAACCTTCTCTTTTCCTTTATCCTTTAAATTTTGTGACTTGGTGGCCACATTAATAGTGTTGATTTTGAATAAAGGGGGATAAGGTGGTAGAGGGACCATAATCTTGCATTGAGATCCTGATTTAGGTGAAGAGGTTTGAGAGACATGGGATGGTGTTAGTAGTTTGTCAAAGGGGTCCTTAATGAGAAGGGTGCCCCTTTTTAGGTGTTGGCAGATGAAAATTTTAAGAGCACAAAAATGCTCAGTATCATGCCCAGGTGTGTGATGATACACATAGATTCTAGTGTCATCGAACCAAGATGGTTTTGATATGAGAGGTTGGTATGGCTTAATGGGTGGGAGAACGATGCTAGAAGACTACAAAAATTGGTGTAACATTGAAGCATAGGACCCCACTAATGGGTATGTGCTCTTTATTATAGTAGGGGTTGACAACTTTTGTTTAGGAGTTGTAGGAGGAGTTTGTTGTACCACCTTTTTGGTTGGTGGTGTGGCCACACACGTAGATGGTGCTTTCTTCGTGAGAGGTGTTAGATTTCTTGGAGGAAGTATGTTTTTGATGAGTAGATAGAGTAATGTAGGTAGTTTTTTTTGTTAGGTGTTGGAATAGGGAGCATTCCTTTTAAGGTGGAAGGATGTGGACCCAAAATAGAGGGCAATGGTGAAGGTGGGGGAGGAATTCTCCAACACGTTTAGTAGCCTTCTTTGGTTTAGTGCTAGGACCACTATTGTGCAGGGTGAGGTTCAAATCTACCTTCACTTGTGGGTGAGTGAGGTTTGATATAGGTCAAATACCAAGATATTTAACCTATTTTGGCATGGTGGACACCTGTGAGGGTTTTGATTCAGATATGGAAGGTTGAGCTTTTGATGTTTTCGAATTGGAAGCCCGATCCTTGTTAGAGACTTTGGGATAATTTGTCACAGAAGGGTTGTCAGTATAAGTTGAAGTGGGACATGTAGGATAAGGAGCCTTAAGTTACTCCCATAGCACCTCATGTTTTAGGTTCCTAAAATGGAGAAATCCTATGTTTTTTGCCAATCGAGAGAAGGGTTTAGGTGACATCATGTGAGGTCTTACAGTCAGTCTTTTAGAGGATTTGGGTGATAGTGAGAGCATAAATGTGTTGGGCACAGTGATCTTAGGCCAAAGGTAAGAGAAAAATGTCACCGGATCCTCCTTGGCTGAGTAGGTGAGGTTGCGAGTCCTTCTCTCGGTGGAGAAGGGATTGGAGAATGTGGCTCTTTGAGAGGATAGAGCGCGGGGATGATCATGCCTTCCACATGTGGTCTAGGAGTGGGAAAAGTATGATCCCCCATTGATGATAAGAAGGATAAGGGCAGGGCTAGTGGTATTGGTATCGTCAAAGCATCCTCCAATATGGGAGAGGTCAAAGTAGCATCTCTTACATGTGAAAGAGGGGTGGATGGAGGACAATCCTCCATTGGTGGAGGACAAATAAGAGAGGAAGGCTCCTCTAAAGGGTGAAGTAGAGGGATGATGGCCCCTTCTACATGAGGGTGTGGGGTATGCTCTTCTAATGGTAGAAGAAGAGGGAAGGTTGGGGTAAGAGGAATAGGTAATATGGGTTCTTCACGAGGTAGAAGTATGTGTGGAGGAGGTGTTTGATGTCGTGGGAGTGATATGGGTAGAATAGGCTCTTCTACCTGTGGTGGAGAAATGGATTGACCACCCTCTTTAGATTGTGGGAGAGGTTGGTTAGGAATAAAAGGAAAGACCGTGTTGATCGTGTGTATATTGCACTCTTGGGGGTCATCGGCCATGGTCTAAACATTATTTTGGCTTGGGGGATGTTTAGGAAAAGGTTATCTAAAGACATCTATGTTTTGGTTGGCTGGTGCATTAGGGTTATCCAAAACAAGGTCCCCTTTGTCTAACATGTCTTAAACAACATTTTTGAAGGTTTTACAATTGTCTGTGTCATGACCGTTGACACGGTGATAGTTACAAAAGTCATTTTCCCTATACCATGTAGGGATGGCTTGTGAGGGGTTAAATTAGACAAGTCAAATTTGAGGGAGGTTGAGGACTCCCTGCTTTACTAGTTTATCCAACATGAAAGCATATGATTCTCTTATTGGAGTGTATTGGTGTTGTACGTATCATTGTTGGAATTGTCTTGTAATACTTTGTGATGTAGAGGGGTCAAATTGATTAGTTGTGGTAGAAGATGATGATCTAAGTACCATAGCATTTGACGATCCCTTGGACTTGGAATGGGAAGAAGAAGAAGATTTGGAAGAAGGGTCATTGGATTTTGTGTTAGTATTTTTACTATGTAGTTTGACCTTATCTTTTTCAACCACACGGAGTTCAAGCTTTTGGGCCATGGTGAAAGCTTCATCAAATGTGCGAAATGTTTGAACCTATAAAGTGGATGAGATGTGCTTGGCACATACTCTTGAAAAGAGCTCAATGAGCTCAGGTTGAGGTAATGAAAAGGAGATTTGGTTGATTAAACCTCTCCAATAGGCAATGAAGTCATCTATTGATTCATCGTCGAATTGTCTCATAGAATATAGGTCTGTGATGGAGACTTTTTTAGTGATATTGATTGAAAAGTGGTCAAGGAAAAGAACCTAGTTGAGTGAAGGTAAAAAGAGAATGACTGGTAATAGAACTATACCAATCAAGGGTGGCACCAGAATGTGACATGGGAAATTTATGAAGTAATAATGCATCATTGTGTGCTATGAGGTAGCAAGCGTGCCTAAATGCTCATAGATGTTGTTGTGGGTCCTCTTTACTCTAAAAGTGAGTAAATTTTGTTAGTTCCCATTAACTAGGATATGGTCAGATAGGGACTGAAGGATGAATAGGTTCATTATAGATTTGTTCATATCACAGAACATTCTTTGAATCAAAAATGGATGTCTCAAGGTTGGACATCTTATCCATCATCATCTTAATAAGATCAGCATATGGATTGGCATGAGGGGCACCCCCTAGGTTGTAGGGTACTTGGAAGGTGTTGGGAGGGGCGTATGATGTACTTGGTTGCATTTGTGTAGGTGTAACATATTGGTAGTTTATCATCGGGACTAATGTTGAGGCAAAGGGGGCTTGTGCCATAAAGCTAGAGGGCACAACTTGACTAGATGCCACAAAGGGTGGTTGGATGGCAGTGACACTAGTTAAAGGATAGGTAGTCACTCTTGTATTTATGGGTGTAAGAGTGGGTGGGATAGAGATAATCAAGTTCTAGAATGGTGTAGAACTTGGTTGAATTGTTTGTGGTTGAGGGGGTACGAAAACCCCGATGGAGGTAGGTCCAAAAATAGAAGGGGAGGCCAAATCTTGAACATTGGCCATGGTTGGGTTACTAGTCAAGGCAATGGCCTGAGTGGCCATAGGTTGGGTAATAGATGCTATTGATATTATTGTCATTTCAACTAAGGAAGTTGGTATCCCATAAATAGGGTTACTTGGAGGATCTCACGTTTGGCTTCTTGCAAGATAGTGTTGGAGAGCCTTGACGTTGAGGTCAAGAAATATCTCAAAGTCTTGATCCCCTTCAGGAATAATAGGAGGTTGATTTGGGGTTGGTTGGATAGGAGTACGCTCAGTGTCTGAAGTATACTCTATTTGGTGACTTGATATGAAAGGCGAAGGTGGGAGTGGTTGTTGCCTTGCATGGTCAACAAGAGATTTGGCTTGACTACGTGTCAAAACCATCCAAGGCAAAATGTGTTCAGGTTCTAAAAACTGTGTATTTTAGTTTTAGAAAACTAGAATGTGTATTTAATAGCAAAAAAGTTGGGTTTTAAGCTTGTTGTTTGAAAGAAAATTTGTTGACAGTGACCGATGTCAGTTATAGAATGTTGCTGAGGTCGGTGGGATAACTGATGTCGGTGAAGATGAGTTGTCGATGTCAATATCTATGTATTTCTAGAAACACAGAAAATTGATATTTTTTTGAAAGAAAGAGAAATTTTGAGTTGTTTTTAGACCTCAGAATGCAACCTTACCAGCTCAAAAAATTAGATAAAAAGAGCAAAATAGATGATGGCAATCAACATCTAAACATTAAATTCCTAAGAATAAATTTTAGAGTCATGGTGGCTTATGCCTTAGAAGAATATGTTTGGGAATTGGGCTTTTAGAACGGGTCCTAAAGAGGAAGTCTATGGTTGGTTTTGGGTTATATTTTGGTGCTCAAAAATTTGTGTTAGGTTCAGTACGTGGCCTAGTGCTGGGGCTTGCTCCCTTCACTTCACAAACCCAGAGCCAAGCTAGGCTGCTTAGCCAATATATACTTTGTCTATAGTTTATACTCTGCCAGAGAATAGAGTGGGTCCTCCCCTTGGTAGTGAACTCTAAGTAGGATTGCCAGGAAGGGTAAGGTATCCACTAGGTGATAAAATCTTAGACGAGCCTTGTCTCAAGTATGTTTAAATGTTTAATTTGATGTGCTTGTGGTCTGGTTGTGTAACATTTATGCACTATGATTTATTCATAATGCATTTTTAATTACTAAGTGAGTGGGCTAAGTATGCATTCAAGAAAGAATGAAATGTACTATTTTTTTAACCCAAATTGAAATGTTTTGTTTAGATGCAAACAAGTGGAGAAAAGGTTAAGAGTATGAATTTTCACTACTCTTAGATGCAGGGAAGAGGTGACAAGAAGAAAAAGAAAGATGTTCTTTTTAACTTGTGCTAATGGTTTCTTTTTGAAATAAAGAGATAGAAGAAGGATGTAAGAAGATAATATTTTCCTAATGCAACTATATGAAAATTTGCTTTTTAGAAGAAATGAACCCAAGGAAAACTCTAGGGTCCCACCAGGCGTGCCAGAATGTTTCTCTACATTTTTGCTAATTATATTCAAAAGAAGAAGAAACTAAAGTTTAAGAGTCAGGGGTTTGTATGTTACCTGGATTAAGTTGCGCACCATATCCAAGCATTGTAGGAGCTCCTCTTTGGCTATGGAGGAAGAAACCTGTAGATAAGAAAGAGACTCAAATAAAGAAAATGTTAGAATAAGATATGGTGGACTGCCAAGCTACGTGCTTGGTCTCGAAAGCGTAAAGCTCTGTAAGGGATGACAGTCCACTATTTATAAGTAAAAGTGTCATAAATAAAGAAATGACAAATGACTAACAAAGAGGAAAATAGATAGTACGTACCTATTTCTTTGCAATCTATATGTCACAGTCACTGACGTTGGTATTTTTCCAAGGTCAGTCTGTGGATGGTGTCGACATCTGTCGTATAGCCAATGTTAGTCAGGGTTGTGGTCGATGTCGATTGGGGAAATGGGCCTTGAATGGGTTTTGGATTATGTCTTTGGTCAACAAAAGAGTTTGTGGAGATTTAAAGGTTTGTGCAGGGTTACAGGGAAGTGAATAGGGTCTAGCAAAGGGAAAAGGGTAGAGGGTAGGTATGAGAATTGGGTAAGAGTCAGAGGAAGGCTTTTCAGCCCTTCCACAAAGGAAGTTAGGTTTGGTTGATAGTATTTAGAAATAGTAAATAGAAACTAATTACTAATGTATTCTAAATCACTGAAATAAAATAGAAGAATACTTAGCTCTACTTGGTGAAGAACCAGAGGTGTGAGAATGCTTATTCCTATTGTGGTTGATGTCGAGGTCCTCATGTAATGTTCCAGTCCAATCTGGAGTGACTTGCATAGAGTTTCTATAGCTAGGGGAGCGTTAGTCAAATTTTGATGATTGGTCTTAGAGCATGTGCATTGATGTCCAAGAGTTAGGGGTAGAGAGAGAGAAAGAGCTCAGGTTATCTAACCGACGTCAGCAGCCCCACTGATGTTGGGCAACTGTTGACCAATGTCGGTGGCTAAAGAATTGGTAAAAGGGAGCTCTTGGCCTATTTCTCCATCTTCCAAGTGCATTTGCCATTGGATAATGGTCAAAAGATGGGTTTATTAGGCATGAGCGTTAGTTAGGAGGTTAGGATGGAGTAAGAAGAGGTCTTAGGTAGTTAGGATGATTCATAGGTTAAGAAAAGGTCTTAGGGCGAGGTGTCTAGGTGAGGTGTCCAAGGTGAGGTGTCTAGGGTGATGTCACTAATATAAAATAAGTAATTTATTTTAAATTAATAAAGTGTGTAAATTTTTAAAAGTGGACCAAGGGGGGGTCGACACAATATTGGTGTCTACACTCCAATCTACCATTCTTTAGTGCATTTCTCAAACCCCTATCTTCTACCTTTTATTTTTCTTCTCTTTTCTCCATTTCATTTCATTTTTTTCATCTCCATTAATGACACTCCTTATTATTTTTTACCTTCTTTTTTCCTCCTCCATATCCATGATTGGCTCTTTCCATCCTTCTCCACCTTTGTCTTTATCTATGATCCTTATTGTTTTCTCTACCTATCTATTCATCCATTTCCTAGTCTAGCTTCACCTCATCCCTTGTTGGATCTCCTTTATTTTCTCCTATTATCACTCTAACTTCTCACTCATTAGAGTGTGATCACCAGTCACATTATTTATACATGTGTATACATATTTGCTTCCTCATGTCCTCTACTTTCTTGATTTAATGCATGAAATCTTGTCAGGATCATTAATTCAAGACATCCATTTCTTCCTTTAGTGTATTTATTATTTAATCATGGGTCCTCCTTTTGTTCCTCTCTAACTACTCCCTTTGCCCTATCCATCACATCTTTAACTATTAAACCTTATACACATTTAGAGTGTACTTGATAGATTGTGATTAACACACCTTTTTTTAGCCTTAAGGCATGCTCATACGATGCATTCATAGGGCTCATGTTCATTAATCCAATCCCACTTTGGGTCTATATTTAGTCCTTGTCATAAAAGGAACATTATTCCCTCTTCTCATCTTAATGTGCTTAGTTGATATTTTCATTATGACATTTGTCTCTTGATTATATTCTTCACTTTACCATTAGTTTTATTCATTGTCTTACCTCATCTTATTTACCTTAAGAGAGATTACAATAACCATAACCATAGCATTCATGAGTATCCACATAAACCTAATTATAATAACATTCAAACAATGACATCCAACACATTTTGTACATATTTTCAGCAAACTGTGCAATATTTTATTTAGGGTATTAGGATTTGTATGGAACACACAAAGTTAGAAGACCATACACACCTCACCTAAGACTTATACATGCATTATTTTCCTACCTAAGCATTAGGTCAATTATCTAGTGACTCTAGATTTGTTGTTTAGTCATCCTTCTACTCGATTACTCCATGAGCTAACATCCATAACATTCCCTATATAAATAACCATTAAAGGGTGTACTCTATTCTCCTCTTCTACATTCATCCCCTTAGGGAAAGAATCATATTCCACTCTAGGTCTTTTAACCTACTCACCTATCACAACCATTACATCCCTTTCCTCTAATTTTTCTACTCACATAGGTATCATTAGTTATTGTCATAGTGTGCATCCCCTTGGATAGTGAGGGTTCCCTCCATAGACAGGTTGAAGGTCATGTTCTCCATCCCTACACCTTACATAGTGAAACTCTCACCTTCTTCACTATTGAGGAGGTAAGAGTTCAAGCTCAAGATCATGCCATGGGTGCCTTTCCTCTTGATATTGGTTTAACAACACTTTTGTTATCACCATTACATGTTATAGTATTTGATAGATATGCACATTCAACATGTAGATTATTTTAGGTCATGGCGGTTGTTGATTATTTTCACCATTGCTCCCATTATTCACCACCTTCAACCTTTGGTAGTTCTCTACACCTTGAATAACCTATAAAACTAAATGAATTCATGATAGGTATTCATTCTTACCATGATTCTTTAAATAGACTACCTAACTATTATTCTTCACTGACATGATTATCCATTCCCCCAATAGGGAGGGTCCTATGATGTCATTAATTCCCTTAAAAAATATTCCCACCTAAAATAATCATGTCTACTTACCATTTCATGTAGACACATAGCCCTCAATCCAATTAGTCATCTTGATAAAGTCATTATGTGTTATCATGATGTCTTTTTTCCCCCTTATCATCTGATCTATGTCTGATGTCTTTACTTTCTTTATCATGTTTCAATCCTTTTAGGCCTAACAGTTATTTGCATCATTGTCACCTTTGTCCTAGTTGACGTAAATTAGAATCCAACTATGGGCCACTATAATGATCTTGCCTTTGAAACTACCATTATTTTTAGTGGTGGTAGCTCCCAAATGATTGTCACTATAAAATCTCACCCATCTTATCCAACTATATAAATAATATTCTAGACCATGTAGCTCCCTACTAACAGGTCCTCTTCTAAGTGGAACCCAAAGTCATTGGTTCCAAGTAACTAGGATAGAGGATAGATACATGGACACATTTTATCTAACCTACCCATGAAACTCTTAGGTTAGGCATGGTCCATCCTCTATTGCTCACCATGCTTTAAATTTTCTTACTTAGAATATACTTAGCCATCAAAGAAATTCTTTACAAATAGTCACTTCACTACTACCCATAAAACTTAGCTCATAACGGTGATGAATCTTTGTCAAAGAGACTATGTAGATCTTGATAGATGTCCATATCCTAAAACTCAACTCATATTGATAGATTCCATCATTTTTCTTATACCCTCACATAATTTTAGAAGGCATAACATCCTTATGAAGGTACCTTTTCTTTGGCTTAGCTCCATCATAAGACATTTGTAATGCTTAGCCCTTTGTTACCCACTTATTTATCCTACCTTACCCATTTATGTTTTCTCTTACTAATGCATGTGGGATTATTATGGTGACTATTCACCAATCTACACCATGATGCCTCACTATTACCAAACTATCAACCCGCACCTAACCATGTGGTATATGACATTGAGGTAACCCATCTAAACTCCACTATAGAACTACATTTGGCCTAAATTTTTGTTGGATATCACATCCATGAAATATGTAGGCAAAATCCACTTTCTTAGTGCATATGGAGTTAACTCAACCACCCCTTACCTAAACCTTTGTCAACCACTCTCTTTGACCAACTAACCATTAGACCACATCCACCTCGACATTGGCTATTTAGACCCAAACTATTGCATATATTTACGATGACTCTACCTAGGGCATTTTGACCACACCAACCAACCTTTCCATTTTTAATTTTTGTATGACCCAATCATTTGGGTTGTTTCACTAGAGCACTTCCTACCTTGGATACCTACAACTAACCCTGACCTTGTCTAGATCACCTGATAGGTATGACCTAATCAGCTATGACTAATGTTATGGACTAGTTACCCCTGACATATGTCCCTCTCGACCCAAAATTAAATTAACCCACATTGAAAACTTTATTTCATGTGTGATCTTGGCTACCGCACTTAGTCACATTTTGTGTGTATGTTTACATCTTGAATAACCACCTACTTTGTCGCACCACCTAGTGCATCCTCACCAATCACTTATCAAACATACACTCAATTATACTTTCCCTAATTAACTCTTAATTTGAGGAGGAACACCTCATATAAAACTTGGGGTACCCTAATGTTTAACCAAGTGATCAATTTTTGTTTTGTAGCTTATTAATTCAAAGCTACATAACAAAAAGGGGTAAAATATAGACACTAAAAAACTGCGCACTTACAATTTTTGATTAATGAATGCCTTAGACCCCCTAAAGGCCCCCTAAAACCTTCTTAACCCTTAACCAACGCCATTGAACCAAATAAAATCACTATTATCCTATTCATATAGTACTATTCAAAATTACTATTCACTATAGGACCCATTATCACTATTCATGATGACATGGCATGTGACATGAAAAGTGCCATGGGAAGTGACATGAAAGGTGTTATAGAAAGTGACATGGCTTATAAGTGAGATGGATTGAGGTGAGACATCATACCCCACCTAGGACCCATCTCTAAGGTACCTAATGACATCATTAAGCACCAAAGGGACCCTCCTTTGAAGTATGGTGCATTTTCCCTTATGGTACCATCATTCAACATGTGTTTTTGTCTTCATGCATGGATAATGATGCCAAAATTCATGGATAACTTAGCCAAAATATTTAATTGAGTGATGGAAAGTATTTTGGAACCATATGAGCCCATGTGCATGATTCCCACTCCATTTGGCCTCTTTAGCAAGTTGGGAGACAAACCAACCAAGTGGGAGACCTATTAGATAAGTTTGAATCTCACCCCCTTATCTTTCATGACAACTCATCCATCCACATGGATAATGGTACAAAAATTCATGGGGTACTTAGCCAAAAGACAAATTAGCTTGGTTAAAAGTCATTTGGCCTCATTTGAGCCCATGCGCATGATTATCACTCTAAATTGGACTCATGTGCAAGGTGGGAGATAAACTAACAAGGTGATAATCCCACCACCCTTATCCCCCTTTATAATTTATTATCTCACTTTAAAAATTTCACCATGCTTCACTATGCCACTTATTTGGCATGTTTCTTGGCAACAAATGCAATAAATATGACCCTCCCCCTTCACCCATGGTGAAGTTATTTTTGGTTAAATCATTATTTTTTCAAGTTTTCCAATTTTTAATGATCTCATCCAATTGATAAGGAGGTCATCATCATCTTGGAGAAAATTATTTAAATCAATGAAGCTCTGCCAGAATTGTTGTAGGATTCCATCTTCAACAACATCATAAACTACACCATCAACAACCATCTTTAAGAAGGCAAGGTAAATTTATTTTCATTTTATTTTTTGAATTTATTCCTTTATTTTCCTTTTTCATTCTTCCTCCACCTCCTTTCTCTCCTACCCCCTTTTTCCATTTACCATTCTTATCCATTTTCCCTTTTACCCCTTTAGCATCAGCACCCTTTTGGCCAACTCATACTTTTACTAACTTTACCTTCCTTATCTCTTTGGATTCCTACCATCTTGACCTTCATCCATTTGAATTATTACCATCATTTAACCTTTCACCCATTATCCAACTTGTCCATCTATCAACTCCAAACCAAAACCACAACCATGTCCTTTGACTAAATTTCAGCATTAGTTGCTTTTATCTAGTCATTGTTTTAGCAAAGCATTTCACTTTTTTGTTTTAATTTTAGTTAGTTTTTGTCATTTTATATTTTTAATTTCATTTTTATTTCATTTTATTCAAATTATATCACTTTTATTTATCAAACTTAAGTATTTAAATTAGGTGGATTGACAGTGTCCTAGAAAGTTTTTGCTTCTAGGATCTAGCTCACTCTAGGAAATCCACCCATCTACTTGTCTAACAAACAAGTGTGTTTAAGTGTTTTACTATTTGTAGGTATTCCTACCAATATAAATAGTATCTCTCAACAATAACTTGGATTCAATGTGTGTACATTTTAATAGGTTTTTCTACACACCCTTGTTCACTAGTTTCTTTCTTTCAAATTTAAAAAAAAAACACACAAAAAATTAGATAGAAACAACACTGTTAAGTCTAGGAGACTACACCAAGATTTATCTCAAAAATTGATTAATAGATATAAACACTTAGAGATAAATTTTCAACATGACATAACTATATTCTACATACTCCCCAACTCATAAAACAATATAGGAGTTACATATTTATAGGAACCTCATTCCTATATTTTCTCTATCAATTTCTCTCTCCAAAATCTCTTTGATAATATAAAATATATATATGATATATTATTATAACATATAATAATATATCTCAACAATATTATATTCTAACCTAATATCATAATATTATTTATATAATAATATCTTGATTACTAACTAATTACTATTTGCCTCTCAATAAATACCCAAATTTACACAATGTGAAAACTAATCCTAACATTCTCCCCCATAGTTTCTACATGGTACAATATATCTCATTTTTTGATTGTAGCATGCCACCTTCGTGTGCTCATGATCTTCTCTACATACATATGCCATCACAAATCTCTTTCTTCACAATCATTTGTAATTGGTTTTCCAAGTTCACCAATAACATTACAAAATGGTTTTCATAGGTTAACTAATAACCTTACAAAATGGTTTTCATAGATTCACTAATAACCTTACAAAATGGTTTTCATAGATTCACTAATAACCTTACAAAATGGTTTTCTCAGGTTTACCACTAACCTTACAACATGGTTTTCACATTTTTACCATTAGAATTTCATCATGATTATTACAATGCTTTTTAGATCAACATTATCTAATGTAAATATAGAAAATGGTTTACATCAAAATATTATTCACAAGTGAACAGTTATCACTATTCTTATTTTTCAAACATACTAAAAAACAAATGTAACTACCACACCACACTAAAAAAATTAAAATCCACACAACTAAAAATAACACACCACACACAATGTCACCAAATAATTGGTTTAGCCCTAGCACTAGCAACTGGTGAGATGTCACTGAAAGACATTTAACCTCTATGTATCTTTCAACCTCTAGTTTATGAAGCTACTTACTCAAGAACTAGAAAAATTGGTGACAGCCTTGGTGCCTTAAAAAATGACATGTTTAGCAAGTTCTCTTCACAAAACATGATGTAAAACTATATATATTTACCTAGATGTAATAACTAACTTTTTTGTGATGGGCGAGCTTGGACACTTCTTGAGATAATTTCTTAAAGATATTGTTAATGAAAGAATTCATTATATGCATATCTTTTTTAGAAAAATCAACATGCGGGTGCACCTAATTTAGTACCTTAAATATGTATATTTTGAAGTTATTTTCATTTAGTTCCATCTTCTTATTTTTTTCTCTTCTACTCATTTTAACCAATATGCCTTCTTACAATTTTGTCAAATTAAGGACGTTGGCTTACACCAATAATGCATCCATACAAAAAAATATGAAAAAATTTATTAATAATCACCTAAATAAGACCCTAATATTCACTTAAATAATAATTTATAATGAGAATTTATTTTATTTTTGATATACATAAAAATATTAAACCAAATACTATTATGGACCCAAATACATAAGGACTCTAGACTTGATAAAATAACTCCATTATCAACATTTTTGATTTTTGATAAAGACACAAATATTAAATTGTGAACCCAAAAACTCTTAAAAAACATATTCAAAAATTAAAAATTATTTTAAATAATAGACCATTTTGAATTTTATAAAATCCAATTTTAATATTTGATTAAATAATTACCAACTTAAAAACTTATTACTAAAGACTAGACCAAATGTTAAAAATAAAAAATGACACTATCAAACTCAAACTTAAAAAATATTAAAAATTGAATTTATAATATCACCTAAATATTAAAGACCTTAATAAATTAAATGACTTTTGACATGACTTTTGATATTAAATCTTGTAAAATAAACTATTATGAAAATTTGTATGTATTTATATGAAGGATGTATTGAAGGACGTGTAATAACCTAGCAGAGTTAAATGCCCATTTGATGGCATCATGTAAGATTCCATAAATATTTTGATCCTATAGATTTTTTCATGCTTGTTCTCTTGAAAATGGTTACCACATTAAACTCTTATCAACACTTCATGCATAGAGATTAGTGGGAATAAGTCAATGATGGAGATAGTGGTTGTGATCACTATATCAATGTAGATAAAACATATATCTGGGTAGAAGCTAAATAATATACAATTTCATGAAGGATTATAAATATAAAGTAGAACCATAAGGATAATTTGACGTGTTAAATTGTAGATAGAAATGAGTGTAGACTCAGATCCAGACAAACAATGTTTTGAATCCTTCCATGGGAGTATACATAAGACATGAATAAATATTTTAATTAGATCTAAAAAGAGGTGAACTGAGTATTATGACACTTTAACTTTGAGATTCACCTTATTCAAATACTCTCCATTCCTAGGGGTGAAAGATAAATGGCCTCCCCTACCAATCCTCAACAACTCATTCTTACAAGCCTATCCTTGAATAAAACACTGCTTTGATACTAATGTTAGGTATATGAGGAGACTACACCAAGATTTATGTCATGAACTAATCAATAGAGCCCAACAAATAGAGATAAATTTTCAACATAGCATAATTATATTTTTCATACTCTCTAATTATAAAATAATATAAGAGTTACATATTTATAGGAACCTCATTCCTATATTTTTTCTATTAATTTCTCTCTCCAAAGTCTCTATGATAATATAAACTCTATATAAGATATATTGTTATAGCCTATAATAATATTTATCAACAATATTATATTCTAACATAATATCATAATATTATTTATATAACAATATTCTAGTTATTTACTAATCACTATTTACCTCTCGATAAATACCCAAATTTACACAATGTGAAAACTAATCCTAACATACACAGAACTAGTGTTTGATGAAATAATATTCAATGATAGGTATGCTAACTACTCAAAATTATGGGATGCCATTGATGTTTTCAACACATTTTCTTATGATGGATATTATCCCCAACACAATACCAATTAGTGATAGACCTACTCTCTCTCAAGAGACAAGGACTACACTCCTAGTAGCCAAGCCCACAGTTATGCCCTACATCAACTTGCTATAGGACTTGTTCTTTTCTAGAAAGGTGACACAAGATGCCTTCTTAAAACACATGAATCACCAGAGGGTTATGGATTGTATCATTGGTGATGATTTCTAAAGGTACTTATCTTTGTTGATTCTAAATGCAATATTTGATAAGCACAAGTTGGTAACATGGAACAAACATAATTTAATCGAGAAAGCTCTAATATCATGGATTCTTCCTGGGGAAATTGTGGTCCTAAAACGAAATTCCCCCATCCCCATTAGAATATTTATAATGGAGGTCCATATAGGGATGGCTTTGTTAAACATATTATATGGTATGCCAAGTATCCATTTTTTTCACCTAGACTAGGTGCCACTTCTGGACATGTTGATGACCTCAAACATGATGTTCACCCTAGGAAAGATCATCAACATAAAACTAAGGGAGAAATTTATACATAAAGGAAAGAATCCCAATTTAGTTGGCCATTTTTATATGATGTCATACCTACTAGATGCAGTAATAGGCATAGTTTATAGGGACTTAGGGAAGATTTTAAACCCAGTGATAGACTGTATAAAAATCACATATGTGATTACTATTAATTAATTTATATGTATGCATATACTATGATCTGAATTCATGAGGATGTATATCCATAAGTGTGGCAATCTATTCATGATGCCTCGCTACCCATGATATCAAAAAGTATAGTAAATACACTAGCTCCTTGGGGTGACTACTAGTTATACCTAGACTATACAGTGATCATGGTCATTGGTCATAAGGCCAACCCCCTAAACCTCCCCAAGTATGTTTTAGATAAGATATCATAATAATAAACTACATATCAACTTTTTTGGAGTGTGGAAGAGGATTTGATAAAATAAAATAAAGTCACTTTTTATGGATCCCACATGATAATTGGTAGGATGTGTTATATAATGATGAAGTATTTTAGTGATGTGGGAAATAAGAGGAAGCACTATCAATTGCCTACCCTACATCATAGAGACTAGGATACTCATGATTGGATTCAAAAGTATATATACGGTTTTGGTATTCCATACTAGAATGTTTTCTATGACCATGATTTTCTATTATTAAATCTAAATAATGATAATAAGACCTAACTTAGATATCATTAGGTAGACTGATGTTGCAAATTCTAGTTTGGTGCCAACATCTACAATAACAACTCCCACAAAAGTTAATGCATCCATGCAAATGTCCAATCAACCTTAGTTGAAAGGCCAGTCTTGTGCATATCAATATAGTGGCATCAGTTTTTTACTCAAAGTATACTTATGATAGAACTTAATGTAAAAGTTGCCTAAATTATTGTTAAGCATGCATATGTTGCATCACATTATAAAGTCCAACATTATTTTGGATAAATGTAAGTTAACTATATGTATATATTACATATAGTTTTGAAACTATAGTTAGAACTAAGGTTATAATTATGCCTTGTAATCATAAGTTTGAATGTACTTAGAGGATGAATAAATCCTTCCCTAAGTGTATTTAAACATATGTAACCCTCATTTTTTAAGGGTCAAAGAATTTCAGTATAGAATAAAAATCATTTTTAGATTCACTCATGTGTTGGTATATTTTCTCTCCAAGCTCTATGTAATTAGGTTCTATCTTTTTGGTTATTTGATTTAATAATTATTAGTATGCAACATCTATGAATAATTTATATTATTATGATTAATATGATAGTTTTAGATGTCAAAAAGCTATTAAATAATTAAAAATTATATTGATTATTTACAAGTAAGTTAAATATTTCATATTTCTATGTGTAGAGGTGTTTTCAATGATATAATATTATGTGCATGTCCAACATCTATCCTAGATATTTTCCTAGTTTGAGTCATAATCTCCTAAGTAAGGGTGTGAAACAACTAATCTAAAAGGAGCAACATTTGACTAAGATCTCTGAGTTTCCTATATCAAACTATCCTAGACTGCTTTACCATGTTTGTATGTGTATGTGCATCAGTTGCTAGAAATAAATATTGGTTTTGAAAGAACTTGTCCACTAAGAATCCAACTTGAGAGTTAATTATTGAAGTCGTGAATCCCTAATTTTATACTCTACCCTTCCCTCTACTTTTGAGTTTATTTCTAAGATCTACCCACTCTAGATTAGTATCCATCCATCTTGCAACTCGCCTAGCTTTTTAAATTTCTTCTAAATACCATACATGGTCTTGGTTAACGACCTGCATGCCCTACTTCCTATTCCATCAATTGGTTGTTAAAATTTCATACCTAAAACTCATGCCCTAGAGTGTATTTTACCTCCATTGATATCTTGAAATATTAGAGGCTACCTCATTACAAATTGGTGTGCATAAAAACTACATCAATAATGTGTGTTTATGTGTATATAAAAACAATTACACATCATTATCCAATATAAATCATATATACAATGTCATACATTTATTTTACCCTTAATATAGTGAGGGGATATACACTAATATGACATAACATCTCTATCCTCTCTAAGAGATCAAGCTAAGGATTGATTTCTAGATTAAAATCCCTATTCTTTTCCATGTGGTGTGCTTAATATTTTTTTTAGATCTAAAATTAATGTCATAGTCACATTATTTCTCTCCATCATAGAATTCATGGTATCCATATGTTTTTTTAAATCCATCATAAGGTCCACAATATAGAACCTAGGTATTATAATTATCTATATATGTCCCACATAGCATCTCCAATGGGTGTAAATGATGCCACATTAATCCTAAATGATGTCAATATTGGATCTTACATAAATGAATTATCATGAATTATCATAGAATCAATAAATTAATTTTAATTATCTAACATATTTACAAAACCAATACAAAGAAAACACAATAGACATTGAATATAAAACCAATATGTATTTACATCACTATACTACTTTTTAGCATGATTATGTGTATGCATTGGATTTTAAGTGATAACCTATCCATTCTATCATCTACTATGTAATATATCATCATCCTTCTATATTTTTTATGCTATCAACCCTTAATCTCATCCCCCATATGTAATAATAAAAATGAGGGTCTCAATTTCCCAATGGACATGTTTATTTGGATCCCTAGCCAACATCTCCATAATATAGAGGCCCATGATTCTAAAGTATTTACCACCTAGTTACCCCAATCTCCACACCCACCCCCACTACTATTTCCCTCTAATTCATGTCCCACCATAGTTGATAAATATTGAGGTGCCTCAAAATCATCATGTTTGGGATTCACTAGAAAAGTGATTACCTGAATATCCTTATCCTCTTTGGTCAATTCCACTACCTCTACTCTCTAATATTTTCTCATATTTTAATGTTGAGTAGCATGTCAATATCAAAAAACTAGAACATGTGTCCATGGCCCCTAACTTCCTACCATATTTACCTATCTTGTATGTCTCTGATTATAATAGAAAAGTCTATTGGTGCAACTTGTCATGGTATCCCAATCTCTCAAGGATCATGATTACATGAGTGTGGCTTTAACCACAAATTAAAATTTGATGTAATCTTAGCTAATATTTAATCTCAAATTATAAATGGTCCATATTTTCATGAATCTATTAAACTTGTGTATAGGGTCCATATAATATACCCCTCCTAACTATCTCATATCTCAAATATCCACTTTGAGATCTAAACAAATGCCCCAGGTCAGCACCTAAATTAGGAAAAGTGTCCTTCCACTAGTATTATAACTTTCCTATTTACATATTGGCAAATACATTAGAGCCCACTCATAGATGCATTTTTATAAATTTATAAATTCCCCTATTTCCAATTTCTCTCATGCCAAGATACTATAAAAAAATTCACTGACTACACCCAAATACTAACTCCCATGTAGTATAATTTACCCTATTTTAATAGTTTATCTCACTATAACAATGTCTAGCACATCCCAATACTAAACAAAGACATACGTTCATCTTAATTTTGATATAGAAAGCTTGTCATCATAAGACCAAGAATCACCTTTAGAATATCCAAATTTGGCACTATGAACACATCCATCAACCAAAAACTATATGAATGTAGATGGATTCACTCTACCACCATGGGATATTGGTAAATTTCCCACCACTTTGCATCTATCTTTATGATGTCACAAATCATTTTTGTACCCTCAATGGGTAGCCCAAGTATAACATTAACATATTCAAGGGTGATAAATACCTTTAAAATATTCCCATTGAACATGAACATGATTGATTTGGTACATGTTTCTCATAGATCCAATATCTTGATGAACTTATATAAAGCTAGAGGAACCCATCACATCTCCATGATACACCTAAAACCTAGACTAATTAGACAAGCCATGTCTACATATGACTATCTGACAAATAAATTTAGAATCCATGAATCCTAGATAGTCTACCACATTTGGGCTCATCTTCACTCATAAAAAATTAAAAAAATACTCAATCAATCTCCCATCAAACTAAAATTAGAAAAAAGATACAATAAAATCTCAAAAATACACTTAATGCCATATTTTATAACTATATCAACCATCTTGATGGTACATTATCAACTATTTATAAAATTTGTACTTCATTGGCCATCTTATTCTTCCCACCTTTTCATCCATTTTTTTCATAATTTCAATATCCATTTTTTGATTTCCTACTTTCCAAATGTCATTGGTTGGTTTAATGACATTATACAAGTGCACAACTATGTTAATTACTTGTACTATGTTATTTTCATTTTTTTGTAAATAAGACTTTCCCCCTCTCTTTATTCCATACATTTTGGGGGAAATTTCATCAAGTATATTTTCCCTAATACCCACTTGTTATAATATACCCTATTAACCCAACTCAAATTGAAATACAAAATATACCTATATGATCATCATGACTAGTCCTAGTGGTGCATCCCTATGTCCATATTTGTAACCTTTGTGTGTGTGTGTGTGTGTGTGTGTGTGTGTGTGTGTGTGTGTGTGTGTGTGTGTGTGTGTGTGTGTGTGTGTGTGTGTGTGTGTGTGTGTGTGTGTGTGTGTGTGTGTGTGTGTGTGTGTGTGTGTGTGTGTGTGTGTGTGTGTGTTTGTGTGTGTGTGTGTGTGTGTGTGTGTGTGTGTGTGTTTATGAGATATTTTAAATCTTTAAATCTATATTTTCAATATTAAACATGAAGTTTATTGCCCTTATTTATGTCCTCTAAATCAAAAAACTAATCTTTCAAAAAATATCTATCATATTTTATTTAATGTCTAGATCCTTGAAACTATATCTCATGTCTATAAAATTAAGTGTTACAAGGAATTTGATGGTAATAAAAAAGTATTTTTTCAAAAAAATTCAAATATTACTTATTTTATAGGCCTTCCAAACTTGTCTTAGCATTACTTTGGCACCTTACACCATTTGTCTTCTTACAACTAGTTAGGTAAGTGAAGGTATAGATATTGATTTATTTAATTTAATTTATCTCACATTTACCAGCATTTTTTTTATAACTCATGTTCAGCTATAATATTTTATGTATTATCATGATGCTTCTCATCTACAATGATAGTTTCACATATTTTTGGCTAGTTTGAGATCACCATGATCTTTGCAGTAAAATATTGAAGTCTTGCATGTGATATGAATGTTTCTTTTTACTAAAATTATGTGTACAATAAACAAATAAGGTACCCTTTTTTCATATACATATAGAAACAATAACTTAAGTCAAATATTGTTTTAATAAATATATATTACCCTACTAAAAGGGTGCCTCCAATATAACATATGTAATAAAAAAACATTTTACTATATTTTGAGAATATTTTCATGTCTTTTTTTCTTTAGTTGTCCATATATAAGAATAAAATACCCATGATGTGGGAATTCCTATGAAAACTTATCTCCTACTAGATGAATTAAATACTCATCTAGTAATTCACAAGACCACTTTAGCAAATAAAACAAAAAAAAATGTAATTATTTGGAAAAATAAAACCCTTAAAATTATGTAGAAATCAAAATTTTCAATTTTATATATTAGTAATACAATATTAGAAATGACACCATTTTGTAATGGGTTTTGCATTCTGAGTGCTTATAATTTTTATTATTTTATTAGAAAAATAACGAATAAAGTATGATAATTTATTTGAAAGAGATCACTAAAAAACATTTAATTATTTTTTTAAATTACAATGTTTATTTATAAGTCAAAATTGTGGTATACTAGAAATACAATATAATAGTAAATATTTCAATTTATATATTTATTTAACAACACCATAAATAAATGAAAAATATGGTGTGTAACATGATCAAATATTTCTTGGTGCATAAGCAATTAGCAATAATATTGTCTCATCAACTATAGTTTAAAAAGATTCATGTTTTGTATTGACAAATCATTAAGTATATTTAAGTTACAAATTTAAAAATTATCTATCCATCATGATTACACAAAAATATGATGTGGCATGTCCTTGTATGCAAATGTATTAAACATATTAAAGCAAAACAATTTATTAATTGTATTAGGAAAATAAACTAAACACAAGATTAATCTAATAATCTAGACATACCCACACTAAAAATTCAAAATTGAAAGTTCATGGATGATGGAAAACATTTACATTAATTAAAAATATCTTATTACCTACCTGCCATATTTTTGAAGGAAGAATAACATACCATCAGTTGTTTTGTACAATACGAAATGGGTAATATGTTATATTTTAGAATTTTCCTTTACTTAAATATATAAAAAAATTAAGTGATGAATTTAAATAGGTGAAAATTTTTATTTGTATACATGGATATAGTTATCATGTCAAAATAGGTATATTATTGTTAACATTTGAGTAGATTAGTTTTAACTGTTTACACTTTTATTAAGATACCTTTCTCTCCTTTTTTATAAATAAAAAGTTTTATTCATGAATTTTTTTGAAATCTCTTAGGAACAAGCTCGACTATTAGACATTAGGACCTTATACATCAACAAGGTCATGTAACACAACTAAGATAAGTATTTAGTCATGACTTATTTTCTAGATCTTAGTTATCATACTCTATTCTTCTTCCTCTTCCCTAGCTTCCTCAATCTGATGATTGGTCTGATGATTACTATTATGTACATAATGCCAATGATGTAGATGTTATTTCATGTTCATTATGTCTTTGTCAATGATTGATAACATGTTTTACACCCCTCAAATTCATTTTTGCTTATTCAAAGCATTGTTAGAATCTGTGTGTGTACTCTCATTCTTTTTCCACTATTTTCCATGAAATTTTTTATATAGATCATATTATCATTTATGGATTTTGTTTGGTTTAAATGAGCCATAAAAAATTCCCTGAACCTCCTTTCTAAGTCCTCCAAATCTTCATTTTTGTATATGTTTTCATTGTGCTATTTTGCCACTAGGGGTTTAATGCGTTTCACTACCTGTTTAATTACATGAATCCCCATTTCTAGTTCATTGGGATTATCTGTTACTCCATTAGGATACCTTTCTCAAAACATGTTATATGCTCATTTTCTTGGAAAATTATGTATATTAACAATAAGGAAATAACATGTAATTTTATTTTACTAACATTTTTAGAAGGGGAAATATGTTTTTATCTAAAAATATAATATTTCTTAATCCCTTCGTATATGGATTTATTGCATGTGAATGAGAATAAAGTTAAATATAAGAAGTAAAAATCATTCCTGTATAAGTTATGAAATCAAATATCTTTCAAAATTTGACAAAAATGCAATTAATAGTTTAGTAATATAAAATGAATTAGGATACATATAACAAACTTCATACAACTTTTAATGCTCAAATTTGATATTAGACACTTGATATTATTAGTTTTGACCAAACATTTGTATACATGACTTGTGCATACACAATTGATTCTTTCTTAAACTCCCTTATAACCATTTACTTATTTATGGGCCTATCCTTCCGAAATTATTTTTATTCATACATAAGATTTCCCTAGTCTTCATGTGAGTAATTTTTTATCCTAAATAGACTATCTTATAATCTATGATCATTGTTTTCTATTTTCTAGACATTTACATCCACAATCAAATATATCAAGTTATTATAATTGTCTACCCTGGTAGGACTCATTTACAAATCCTTTGATGGTTATTTCCTCAAATTATAATTATTCCTTTCGGTCAACCCACATATTCACATGTTTGTTCAAAGGGAAAATGTAAGAAAACTACTTAGATGATTCACAATAATAGAATTATATATGTTAGGATTAATAGTAGAATAAGAAGATCCATAATATCAATTGGTGAAAGATCAGAATACTTGAAAATTATGACTGAGCCACTTCAAGGGGGTAACCTCTATAGTAATTCAATAAGAATAGAATTCATGATATATGATAAAATATGAACCAATACCTCCTATATATACTCTACTTAACCATGGTTATTCCATAGTCTGGCCATACTAAGAACATCAAGAAATACAACAAGATAATATGAATATGTGTAAGCCATAAGTTGGCCACACATATTTCTATATACACTATGAGTTAAGGGTATATCATACCCATCCCCTAAAAAACAATTTTGTCCTCAATGTTGAATAAAACCATGATTTTTCTATAGGAATGTTTCATCCTCCCATGTTACATATTTAGAATGCAGGTTCTTCCATTTGATCAAAAATTGCTTAATGGCTCTAGTCCACAGTTGCTTAGTGTGAATGTGAAGGATCTCTTTAGGCTCTATAATGAATCTACCTTCTTAATATAATTTAAGTAACTTATTCTGAGTGTAAACTCTATGTCTAATTAATTTCTTCAGGCAAGATACATGGAATACCAAATGTATGCAAGTGGTTGGGGCTAATTATAACTTGCAAGCCACAATACTAACTTTATGTAAGATCTTGTAAGGGCCATAATACTTAGGTGATAGCTTGTTATAATTTTTTTGTTTCTTTAGATAAATCTACTTATATGTATACAAATGCACAAAGACCCAATCACCTATGTTAAAATTCAACTCACTACGGTGTTGATCTACTTGTTTTATTTGATTTTGTGTCATTGATAAATTATCTCATAAAATGACTAACACCTCTTGTTGATGGTGAATGTGTTCATGAAAAAATCTAACCTAACAAAAGGAGAAATATTGGAAGAAGTGTGAAAAGAAGTGATACCACCATTCATCAAGTGGAAGTCACTGAACCTATTTATCCTATTTGTCATAAATAAAACAACAAAGATACCCTTCGAGACATTTGTGGACTACCTATATTTGTTTATTAGATCAAGGATGATAAGATGAGTTATGATCCAATTGGTTACCCAAACATGTAAATAATTTATTCCAAAAAATAATATAATATGGGATCTCGATCACTTATAATGATCTTTGGAGATTCATGTAATTTTTGAACTCTATTGAGAAAAGTAAAAGCTACTGTAGTAGCAATAAATGGCTATGATAAGGAGTAAAAATGAGCATACTTGGTGAATAGATCCATAACTACCATGATAGCATTTTTACCCTTAGATCTTGGTAACCTTATAATAAAATCCATGGAAACCTCTTCCCAACACTAACTATAGATGGATAAAGGCTGCAAAAGACCTAGGGTCTTAATGATTTCACCTTTATTTTATTAGCATTTCATGCATTTAACCACATATTTTTGAACATCCCCTTTGATTCCTTCCCAAAATAAATTTTGCTTAATTATATGATATGTTTTCAACAATTGCAAGTGTCCTCCAAGTGGAGAGGCATGAAGTTCTTGAAAAAATTTATGTTCGAGGAGAGAATGCTTACAAAGGTATAATCTATCTTTATGCATTAATGTGTTCCCATTCCATGTAAATTTTTCAAATTCATTAGAACCCTACTAAATATTTTGATTCAAATCCTTGGTATAACTATCATTCTCCTATTATGATCTTGCTTCCTCTAGCCAATCTTCCTGCCACTTGGTCATGGTGCATAACAATGCCTCAACTAATTCATCCTATCAAGAGAGGGAATCTACTACCACATTAGTTTTTCATTTCTTATACACTATTTAAAAATGATAGCCTAACATTTTAGTCATCCATTTTTGTTATTCTTTAGATGATAAGCATTATTATAAAAAATATTTGAGGCTATCATGATCAATATTTACTTGAAAGTGACGATCCATCAAGTAAGGTCTCCATTGCTTCACTGCATGAAAAATATCCATCATTTCTTTCTCATATATTGGTTTGAGCATATTTTTCCCTTAAGTTGTAAACTTTCAAATGCTAGTGGTTTAACTTCTTACATGAGTACATTCCTATGCCATATCCTGATACATCACACTCCATAATAAAAGTTTTTAAAAAATAAGGATTAGCCAAAACTAAAGTTGTGTACATAACCATTTTTAGCTATTCAAATGCCTTGGTAGTTGAATTAGTCCATTGGAAGGAGTCTTTATTTAACAAAGAGGTGGGTGGGGCTAAAATGATACCATAATTTTTGACAAACCTACTGTTGACCAATTTTACCTACAGGCAAAATTTTAGTCAAATTCTCCCCTATTGTTTAAGGCCAATTCATTTTGGGTTCAGCAAGATCAATGAATTCAATTCATAGCTGGGTTCAATGGTTCAAAGGCAAAAAGTTCATCGGCTTCAGTTCAAAGGCTCATTGGTGTGCTTGGTTGAACCATTAAACTGTTGAACCATTTTGGTTCAATGGGTTCAGTTCAAGGAGGTTGTAGTTCAAAGGAAAAGATCTGATGACTTTTGACAAGGACGGTGACACCCTAAAGGCTATCAATTTTAATGAAATAAACTAGCCATTTGTTTTTTGAACTTTTTGAGCATCAACCATGGAAAATCCCAAGAAATGCATCAACCCACCAAGACATTTGCCCTAAGGGGCCAAAGAGCGAGAAAGACAAAATTGAGAAAAGACAAATAGTAGATGACAAGCAAGGAGAAATGATATGGCATAGAAGTGACAAGGTGGTCCAAGTGGCAAAGTGCAGGTGATTTATTGCCTGATAGTCCCCAAATGGTGAAAATAGCAAGTAACATAGCCTATGCATTTAAAAGGAGACAAATTTTAGTTTGTTGGTAGAAAAGAGGCACAATCCACGCTTCCACATTAAAGCTTGAATGCTAAAGTCAAATTTGGTGATTATACAATATGGTTCCAGTAGGCTTCTTCTAGAATGATGACAACACAACAGTGTTTTCCTCTTTCCAATGGAACGCGACAGGCCAACTTGTCAAAAAAAAAGTGCCAAGTTTCTTTCTCCTTTCTTCTATATATTGTAACTTCTCATTTTTGAGAGGGGTCAGATCTTCCACATTTTTAAGGCATAGCCTTGGCAAAATTTCACTTGTATCAAATAAATGTAGTTTTTTACCTCCATTTGGATAGATATTTCAGAGTATGTCTTGAGTGTTTGTCTGTGTCCAGTCATTATTTCTTGATGCTCTCATAGGTTCAACACCAACAAACCTATTATCTACAAGGTGCCATTTTTGCAGCTGAAAGGAGAAGAGCTGACATTTGAGAAGACCAAAATAGAAGAAGTTACTTACAGTGTGCATTTCATAGTGCCTTAGTGATTTTTTGTTTCTTGTGTTTTCATGAAAGCCTCCCTACCAGTCTTTTGCAGCCTGGTCCTTCTGCCAAGTGTGTAGTGTATGTATGTATTTGTCTAATTCTAAGAGTGGATGTGTGAAGGTTAACTTATTTTGTGCATCACCACTTTTAGAGTAGGTTTGTTTTTCCTACATCTCTCTCCTTTTTCATCCCCCACCTTTATTATATCTATATATATGTGTTTTGCACTTGCTAGAAACAACATGATACATCAAAGGGAGCTAGCCCTTATCTAGAGACTCTCCCCTCTAGCTTCATTGATCCCACAAGCGAGAGGGGAGTTTCCATTGTTGTGTGAAGAAGGCAGGAGCTCAGCCTCTTACCAAGGGTGTAATCTTCTACGTCAACAGTTTTTGGCATGCCTGGTGGGACCAACTGGGATAGGTTTTTTCCAAAGAGTTGAAGAATTTTTGGTGTGTTCTTTAACTGACCAACCTTTGGAGGCTTTTACATCAACACCAATGGTGAATCTGAGTTGAATCTGCTAGTTAAGCAGCCTGGTGTAATTAGAAATCTACTTTATTTATGTATAATCCCTTTGCACAAAATCATGGGCCTTATATTCCTTCATATTACCATGATCAAACTCAGCCTCTTTATGGCGTCCCCTCAAGCAACTCTCCTAGTTGCCCTGCAATGATAAGGGAGGTGGCGCTGGAGTTTGAGAGGTAGATAATGGAGATCAATAGATAGGAGGAGCAGTATAGATATCAACAAGAGCTGATGTATAAAGAGGAGTGTTTGTTTAGGCAAGTATAGGCTTCACAATACATGGAGGAGGAAACAAAATGGAGAAATCCATTTGTCCAAGGTAGTCAGCCTTGCAAACCCCTTCCTAATCTAAAGAAAGCACCTTCTTTTGCACCAAATCCTTTCTATTAAATAGTGCTTGCTCACTCCATCTCACCAAATGCATCTTCTCCCAATCTCGTGTGCCAGGCTTTCTAACACTAGAGGGCATCAGAGCAACCCCCCATGGAGATCAATCTTCCCAATTCTTTATATTATGCATCTTCCATTAGGAGGAATACCATTAGCCAACATGTCTCTCTTCTAGAGACTCTTTTAGTGCATTAACAGTCTCTTCCTTACATTCCTCAACCTCCAAAAATCTTTCAGCATGATGTGTAGATTCCAAGTTGGAGGAAGGAATGACAGGAACTAGCTTAGAGCTTTGAAGAGGATAATGTTGGTAATCCCTAAGAAGGCTCCTTCAAAAAAATATAGCCAAGAGAATTACAAAGTTGGAGTCCCAAATGAGATTCCTTAGCCAACTTGTGGTGGATTTGTCTGAACCTAGCCTATCCACACACCTCCAAGAGAGCTATCAGGCCACACCTGATATTGATGAAGTGCTGACCAAGTGAAAGGAGGAGAATCATTCGATTCTAGCTCAAGGACTACCTCCTCTTCCACATGTTTTCACCACTTCACCCCTTCTCATGGAAGAACCTATTCTATAGGAGGCAAGTGAGGAGCAGAAGATCCAATCTACAGTCCTTTAAGAGGCTGTCATGAGTGACAAAAAAGAAGAAATCATCATTAATGCTTCTTGTGAAGACACCATCAGTAGTGAAGAAGATGTAGGTCTTGCACATATGCAGATGTTCCAACAATATGAAGAGGAACAAATGCATGGTGAGCTCTCTTCCCCTCTATTTGATGAACTTCCTCATTGTTTTGATGATGAGGATGACTACGCTGAGGAGCTTGAGTTGGAGGAGGATCAAGAGAATATCTTTGAACATCTAGAGATCATTATCTTTGAGGAGGAAAAGGAGAGGTTTGTCTTCCTTGAGGAAGGCCTTGAAAGAGTAGAGGATGAGTCTAACAGAGCCTGCAATGAAGTAGAAGGAAATGGGTCAGACCATGACACACTGCAGAGGAGTTATACATATCAAAAGGCTAACGGTGATAAGCTAGTAGCCATAGATTTCTTGGTGAAGAGCACCAATTTGAAGGACCAGCATTCAATAGGCTTCCATGGATAAGTAGAGTATATATATGTCAAAAGCATGTTTGAACCTGATCCACTTAGATTCTAGCCAACTCAGGTGACTGGTAAGAGGAGCAAGTCACCAAATCTCCTTTTCATTTAGCTACTTGCCTGGCACCATAAGTCTTCTTGCTAGGAAGGGGACTTAAGAAATTTTCCCTTTGATCCAGGAGGGAGGCAAATTTTCTTGGTTAGCTATACATAATAGTTTGTTTTTAGTTTCTTTCTCGCTTTCCCTAAGTGTAGTTTGTGTAGGTAGTGTTTTTAGCCTTGTGTGTTTCCCTTTGCTTGGGGGTAAAAGCTTCATGTTTGATTCTCAAATCTTTGGGGCTATTGCTAAATATTTTATAGCTGCATTTGACTCCATGCCTAATGGATTTTAAGGCAATTGAGTTCTAAATCATAGCAGACATGCTTCCCCTATGAGTCGCCAATTTGTTGACCAATTTTGCCCTCAGGCAAAATTTCGGTCAACTTCTCCCCTGCTGTTTAAGGCAAATTCATTTCAAGTTCAACAAGATCAATGAATTCAATTCATATCCTGGTTCAATGGTTTAAAGGCAAAAAGTTCATCAGCTTCAGTTCAAAGGCTCATTGGCGTGCTTGGTTGAACCATTGAACCATTTTGGTTCAACAGGTTTAGTTTAAGGAGGCTATAGTTTAAAGGAAAAGACCTGATGACTTTTGACAAGGACGGTGATGCCCCAAAGGCCCTCAATTTTAATGCAATAAACTAGTCATTTTTTTTGAACTTTTTGAGCGTCAAGCATGGAAAAGCCCAAGGAATGCAGCAACCCACCAAGACATTCACCCCAAGGGGCCAAAGAGCGAGAAAGACAAAATTAAGAAAAGACAAATTACAGATGACAAGTAAGGAGAAATGATATGGCGTAGAAGTGACAAGGTGGTCCAAGTGGCAAAGTGTAGGTGATTTATTGCTTGATAGTCCCCAAATGGTGCAAACAACAAGTAACACGGCTCGTGCATTTAAAAGGGGACAAATTTTAGTCTGTTGGCAGAAAAGAGGTGTGATCCATGCTTCCACATTAAATCTCAAATGCCAAAGTCAAATTTGGTGTTTATACAACATGGTTCTAGTAGGCTTCTTCTAGAATTATGACAACACAACAATGTTTTCCTCTTTCCAATGGAATGTGATAGGCCAACTTGTCAAAAAAAAGTGCCAAGTTTCTTTCTCCTTTATTCTATATATTGTAACTTATCATTTTTGAGAGGGGTCAGATCTTCCACATTTGTAAGGCATAGCCCTGGAAAAATTTCACCTGAATCAAATAAACACAATTTTTTACCTCCATTTGGATAGATATTTCAAAGTATGTCTTGAGTGTTTGTCTGTGTCCAGTCATTGTTTCTTGATGCTCTCACAGGTTCAACACCAGCAGACTTGTTATCTACAAGGCACCATTTCTACAGCTAAAAGGAGAAGAGCTAACATTTGAGAAGACCAGAATAGAAGGAGTTACTTACAGTGTGCATTTCACAATGCCTCAGTGATTTTCTATTTCTTGTGTTTTCATGAAAGCCTCCCTACCAATCTTTTGCAACTTGGTCCTTCTGCCAAGTGTGTAGTGTATGTATGTATTTGTTTGATTCTGAGAGTGGATGTGTGAAGGTCAACTTATTTTGGTGCATCACCTCTTTTAGAGTAGGTTTGTTTTTCCTACGTCTCTCTCCATTTTCATACCCCCCTTTATTATATCTATATATATATGTGTTTTGCACTTGCTGGAAACAACATGATGCATCAAAGGGAGCTAGCCCATATCTAGAGACTCTCCCCTCTAGCTTCACTGGTCCCACAGGTGAGAGGGGAGTTTCCATTGTTGCATGAAGAAGGCAAGAGCTCGGCCTCCTGCCAAGGGTGCAATCTTCTGTGTCAACACCTACAATAGTAACCAGTTATCCCCAAAAATCTATAGAGGTTCTTGAGGGTCTTAGGAACCTTACACTCCATCATTTCTTAGATTTTTTTAGGATCAAATTTCACTCCATGTGAAATAATAAGACCCAAGTACTCCACCTATTGGATACCAAAAGCACATTTGGAATGTTTGGCATAACGTTGATGTTGTTCCAAAACTAAAAGCACCTATTGCACATGCTTCAAATGGTCTTCCCAATTTTTTCGTTAGATGAGGATATCATAAAAAAACTAATACAAACTTTCTCAAAATGGCCTAAAAATAGTATACATCAAACTCTAAAATGTAGATGGTGTATTTTTGAGGCAAAAAGGCATTACCATAATTTAATAATGGCCTTAATGAGCTTTGAAAGTTATTATAGGTATGTCCTTATTGTAGATATGAATCTAATGATATCCAGAGCAACTATATATCTTGGTAAAATAAATAACACCATTCAATTCATATAGAAAATCATCAATTACTGGAATAGGAAACTTATCTTTGATGGTGTATTTTTTTATTTCTCTATAGTTTGGGCACATCCTCCAACTATCATTATTATTTTAAACCATGACCACTAGGGAGGACTATTCACTTTGACTATGTTAGATGATTCCTACCTTTAACATATCTTATACCATATTTTCAATTTCACTCTTTTGGCTATAAGGATACCTATAGGGTCTGATATATGGTGGTGTACTTCTTGAAATAATTTTAATAACATGATCATGTGTATGACTTGGAAGAAGTCCTTTTAGCATGTCACCAAAAATAATATAATGGTTATCCAACACTTTCTATAAATTAAGGTGTGTAGACTCCTTGGTTGGTTGAACCTCTATGGAAAATAAGCTTACCACAAAACCTTCTACACCTTTTGTGAGAATATTTATCATTTGGTGGGAACTAATCAGTTATGGAGATTTAGCCTATAATCTATGTAGTTTAAAAGTCCTTCATTCTAAATGGAACCTCATGAATAATTCCTAGAAATTCATCTCAATAGTACCAAAAGTTGTGAACCATTACACTCCTAAAATGATGTCACCATGGGAATATCAAACATAGTGAAATCTAACAAATAGTCTCCCATATCAAGCTAAATACTACGACATTTTCTAGAATAGTTTACCATACCACCATCTACAATCATTACCTAAAATTTTGGATTTGGTTAAATGAAACAAGTCAAATGAGCAACCAACTTACTATTGATGAAGTTATGTGTACTCCTAGAGTTAATTAACATAATCACCTTCTATTTCTTCAATAACCCCATCACCTCAAGAGTTTGAGGAGTACTAATATTTTAAAGTGTATGGAATGAAATAGTAGGTTGAGAATATTTAGATTCATCCTCAGGTTCTTCTAACCCTTCCCTTGAGGCCTTCTCATTTTCTTCATCATCATTGGAACCATCAACATAAAATAACTTATTTTTAGCACATCAATGCCCTTTGATCCATTTTATATCATAGCCAAAACATTAACCTTTTATATGCTTTTATTCCACTTGTTGAGGTGTCAATATGGTAGGCTAATGAAATGATGGTGCTAGAAAGGTGTGTTCACAAACATTGGTAAAAGGTCTTTATATGATCAACTTTTTTTCCTCAACCATGCATGCCTTTAGTATAGCCTCAAATACAATACTAGGATGAAATATGTAAAACTCTAATTGGATGTTATCTTTGAGGCCACCCAAAACTAGGTTAGTCAGACTTTCCTTAGTGATGTTTGTCATACGTAAGGAGAGATTATGAAATTGATGAATTTAGTCCTTGATAGTCTTGGTTTAGTATAACTTGGCTAGTTTATTAAAGTAATTTTTAGAGAAATTATTTTGATAGTGGATCTTTAACTCAAAAAACATCCACAAGAAACTAAGAAAATTATTAGAAGCCATGATGTATTTTTCAATGAGAAGGTGATGTACAGTGATCTGTTCAAGAGGCTAAATAATTCTGAGTAGGGCAATCTTGATTTGGAAGAGGTTATGATCCAAAATGAGCTCGCGGGTAAAAATCATCACTCATAGAAAAACACAGAGACTGATGTCAGTCAGGTGGAAATCAATGTCGGTCATGAAGAGACCAATGTCAGTTAGGTGGAAATTGATGTCGATCAGGTGGATTGACATCGGTTGGGTGTAGACCGACATCGATCAGAGATGACCAGAATCAGTCACTATCAGAAGGAAATTTTGGTGGACAACAAGCTATAAATGAGTCTCAAATGCCCATAAGGAGGTTTGAAAGGGTAAGTAAACCTCCAATTTGTTATTCCCCTTATTGATACTACTTATTGCTCACTGATGGTGAAGAACCAAAAAGTTTTGATGAGGCAATACAGGTAGAATCCATGAAACAGTGGGAGCATGACATGAATGAGGAAATTAATTCCTTGGAAGAGAACCATACATGGGATTTGGTTGAGTTGCCAGATAGAAAGAAAGCACTAAAAAATAAATGGGTATATAGGTTAAAAGAAGGAGAGAATGGACAAATGAGACATAAGGCCAGGTTACATAGAAACCAGGTATTGATTTTGGTGAAATTTTTTCTCTTATAGTAAAGATGACTTTTATTCAGACTGTATTGTCTTTAGTTGCTATTAAGGATTTGCATCTTGAGCAGCTTGATGTTAAGACAACATTTCTTCATGGAGATTTGGATGAAGAGATATATATGGATCAGTCAGAAGGTTATGAGGTTAAAGGTAAGGAGAAACTTGTGTGCAAGTTGAAGAAAAGCTTATATGGTCTTAAGCAAGCTCCAAGACAATGGTATGTGAGGTTTGACAGGTTTATGACAGAGCATGGCTTTAGTAACTGTCAATCTGACCATTATGTTTATTTTAATAAAACAGATAATGGTAGTTATATTATCTTGTTAATGTATGTAGATGATATGCTTATTGCAGGTTCACACATGCAAAAAATTACTAAGCTTAAGGTAAAATTAGCTCACACATTTGCCATGAAGGATTTAGGAGTAGCAAAGAAAATCCTTGGCATGAGTATTAAGAGAGATAGGAAAAATCACCATTTGATTTTGTCTCAAGAGGATTATGTGAACAAGGTGTTGGAGAGGTTCAATATGCAGGATGCAAAACCGGTAAGCACACCTATGGCTGGACACTTCAAGTTGAGTAAAGAACAGTGTCCTAAATCACATGATGAGGTTGAGTACATGAGTAGAGTTCCATATGCTTCAGCAGTTGGGAGCTTGATGTATGCAATGGTATGTACTAGACCAAATATTGCCCAAGCAATGGGAGTTGTCAACAAGTTTATGGCCAATCCAGGAAAGGAACATTGGAAAGTAGTTTAGTGGATTCTCATATATCTAAGAGGGACCAGCAGTAGGCATTTATGCTATGGAGGGTCAAACACTTCTCTACATGGGTATGTAGATTCAGATATGGCAGGTGACTTGGATGGTAGGAGAAGCACCACATGATATGTTTTCACTATTGGTGGAATGACAGTTAGCTAGATTTCAAAGCTACAGAAGGTTGTTTCTTTGTCTACTACAGAGGCAGAATACATTACAGTCATAGAGGCTAGCAAGGAAATGATTTGGATGACTCAGTTCATGGAAGAGTTGGGAAAGGAGCAAGAGAGTTATAGATTGTACAGTGATAGTCAAAGTGCAATTCATTTGGCAAAGAATTCAGCCTTTCATTTAAGAACCAAACATATATAGCTTAGGTACCACTTCATTAGATAGGTACTGGAGGATGGACAGTTGAAGTTGGAAAAGATCCATATAGATAAGAACCCTGTTGATATGTTAACAAAGCTAATAACAAAGGAGAAGTTGAATCTTCATTCAACTTTTTTTGGTCTTCAAGATTGAACTTGAAGAGGGAGAAACAACCCAAAGATGTTTAGAGGATGTTGTTATACAGGTACAAGTGTAGCTATTTATCTCCAAGTGGGAGATTATTGAGTTGTGGAGCTAAAAGCTTCACTACTAAGCTAATGTGGAGGTTGTTGGGCTTACACAGTAACTGACATTGGTCAGAACCAACTGACATCGGTTAGGGGTTGACCGGCATCAGTCACAGCATCGATCAGAACCAATAGACATTAGTTAGGGTTCGGCTGACATCGGTCATCTTCAGACTGACACTAACTTCTGTGTGTTTCTAGAATTAGAATTTTTATTTTTAAGAGAATAGTTAGTTTGCATGTAAAGACTAAAATTAGTCTTGAGTTTATTTTTCTAATTATTTTTTGCTTTGCAATTCTATTTAAGAGACCCATGGGGTAGTATTGTAATATGAGCAAGATAAGCAAGATCAAGAAGATCTGCAAGAATCAAGAAGATTATTAAAAAATCTTGTTCCATGATTGCTGTAGTAATCTGAGTTGATTGTAATTGATTGAGAGAGAGAGAGATAACTCTTGAGGGAGAATTACTGTACATCTGCGAGGTGTGAGGAGAGAGATTTCTTCATTGTATTTCCTTTTGGAAGAGTTTAATACAAGATTAGTTGTTTCTTGTATCTCTAATTATTTGTTGTTTCTGATTTCTAGTTACTTATTACTTCTGGTTTCAATTCCATGTTTAGTTACTTATACAAAATTAATCTATTGTACTCTAAGATCCTAATGAGAGAGAGAGAGAGAGAGAGAGAGAGAGAGAGAGAGAGAGAGAGAGAGAGTAGAATACAATGTCATCTTAGGATTATCATCAATCAAATTATATATATCAAATTTACTAAACTTGATTATTGAAAAAGAAAAAATAATATGTCATTAAAAATAAACTAAACCACACTATGAAATATTGATTTAGATAATAAGGGAAGTGTGAGAATGTGTCTACTCCATTCTCAAATATAATTATATTTGTATAAAATCTCCACTAATGCTTATTATGGTCTCAGATTGTACCCTAGATATAATTAGAAGTGTTCAAGCCCCACTCTCAAACCTAGACTAACATGGGAATGGGCTAAGGTTGTGGGTAGCTTATATCTAGACCAGACCTCTAGGATTTTTCATGAGACTAGCTGCTCTAATGCATCATTTAGAACTTTTCTTGTAAAACCTAAAATTGATTGGGGTGAAAAGTTAGAAGGAGTTTCTAAAGTAAAACCTATTCTAACTTGTGGTGATGCACCACAAAAATTATCCATCCACTCATATTTGAGCCTCTCAAACACTAGTGAGATTGAAATAAATAACATGATCTATGACTCCAAATGCCTGTCATGCATCAACATTTCATGAAGAGGTTCATCAATTGAGTGAAACCTAAGGGGGAGGATGGAGAGGCCTATTTTAAGGCACTAATATAGTCAACATTTCCATTATTGGCTTCAATTAAAAGACATCAATAACTGAACATAACCTATATAATCAGACAATCTACTAGCTAGGTGAGATTAGGGCTTGGCAAGGGAGAAGGCTCTGGCACTTATACAAATCAAACTAACATGAATACACTAGGTTAATATCATGGAATCTAAAAACAATAAACTTATTTATCTCAAGAGGTTACAAGGCTCAATCTTGGTTGAGTCGAGTCATGCCCAAGAGAGGATTCCAAAATAATAGCTTGAAGGTTATAATTATACTAAAAGGGAAGCAAGAGAGAGGGTATTTTGGCACTCAAAGAGTGGAGGAAAGCTTTGAAAATCAAGGAGTGATGTGGCAACCTTTTATTTCCTTTCTATTTTCATGCCTTGTTCAACAAACATATTTCCTATTATCCTGATAATCATCAAGCTTCTCTCATTGGCTGAGGGATCTCACTAAAAGATAAAGGCCTTTTATGCATAGTGCCAGAGTCTATTTAAACATAAATAATTCCCTTGACTACCTCTCCAAGTACCAACTCACCATCTCAAGACTCAAAGCCCACTTTCCTTGATCATGAGGATCAAATATTTCAATCTTGATACTGATAATCATGTCATGCTTTAAATAGTTGAGTACTTGATTTGATGATGATGGATCCACATTGATAGATGAGCCCCCTTTTGCATTTATCACATACCTATTAAATTTTTATATATCTATTATAGATGGAAAACTAATCTAAGGACATTGGTTTTCATATAGTCTTTCTATTAAAATAGAACCATAGACCATATAACATCTTTTGGACTCTAATTAGTCTCTGTAAGAGCCAAAAGTACATCAAAACTAGTTCCTTATTTATAAAAATGAATAGGGTCACAAGAATGAACCCTATAAGCTATAAAAAAAATTAACCAAAGGTCCATATTAAGCTCTAATAGTGGTCCCTTTTATTCCTCATACTTGACTATACCAGCTACACTTCTCTATGGCATTGGAACAATCTTTAGTGGCATTGAGATGAACCTACAAAACCTTAATTTGCATGGTCAAACATAGATTATAAACCCTCATCAAAAACACTGGGCTCATCTTCATTCTAATTAGTAGTCAAAATATGATCTGGCTCATTGACATATTGACTCTTGTTCACTATGACAAATCCTCTAGATATGAATAAGCATGATCCCTCAAATTTGCCTTTGAATTGTCAACCTTGTCCATACTAGTTCCACTTCATAAATGTGCATTAATCCTTAGGATCTTATTGTCAATCTATAGCTCCATGTGCTTGTGCCATATTTTGACAACTTGATCTATCTAACTATTCGAATCATTTCATGTTGTTGGATTGAGATGTACAATCAATTGAGCACCATTGATCTTGATAGGACCCATTGTTTGAAACCCAGTGTCTAATTCATGATCTTAAAATTGGTCTATAGGCTATCATTTGATGTTTACATGACCATCATTGACAGTCACATAATCATCAAATTTAAACTTAAAAAGATTATCTTTCTCTATCTTTAAATTTGACATTCACAAATCCATCACTCATCATTCTACATAATGTGATTGATGTCTCATGGACTATCAAATTTAAACACAAGTAGATTTTTTCTCGATCTTTAACTTGATGTTCATGTGAACATCATATGTTTTTTAACCAAATTTGAAATCTTGGATCTTGAAGCATGAGAAACATGGAGGTACAAAATTTACAATAGATGCTCATGAAGCCAAAAGGAGTAAACCCATTTGATGTGAGGGTCCCAAAAGTATCCTAGGTGGAGATATTAAGTTATCAAGTTGACTGGTCCATAACTACTTTTACATGACATCCTAAAGATGGTCTGACCCTTAAACTTGCATAATTCATCCTTTGATCATTCTTTCAAGGTGTTGATGAATTATTTAGATTTTTGAAACTAGGTCTATGCTTCTAAATGCTTGGGTACCATGAAAATATTCTAGGATTTTCCTCTTTGCAAAATCTTCATATGTGGGCTAAAATGGCCAACATCTTTGGTGATTCATAGGGGTTGTATGCTTGCCTATGTAAAATAACCTAGACCATGTGCCATGTGTATTCCATTGGGCATGTAGTCTCTACTTGGGTTAAACATGTTGACATAGATCCAACACTAGTTACTAATCTTGGTCTAACCTATTTTTAAATAAAAACAAAGACCAAAATGAACAAAAGAATAGAGTGCCCATGACACTTATTGAAAAGTAAACTAACCTAAAACAAGGACAATAAACAAATGTGCTAAAGTAACACTTAGAGTAATTTTAATAAAACTATCCTAAAATATACATGAAACCTAACTAACCATGACAAAGCATGATCCACCTGGATCAAAAGGGAAATTTAGAGGCCCACATGATCTAAGAGATGGTATAAGTTTTAGATTAGGATGTTTACTAAACATGACCTTTAATGAGTAACTCTTCTTGCCTACCCACTTCTTTAGCATCTTCTATAATGAATCATCAACAAAAAACTAGTCACCAACAAAGAAAAATTAGTCTTGTTCTTTAGTATCCTTCTCATTCTACTTATCATCTATAATCCTTATAAGTGACACCTTATCCAAGCATTGTCCCTGAGGTATTCTAGCACCTTGAGTGACCTTTTTGTCTTCATCATCAGCTACAAACTCATAAAATTCTTCATGTCAGAGCTCCACCTACTACTACCAATATTCTAAGAGTGGTCCAAGATCAGGCTAAGGTATTGAATCATCTTCAAGAACAATAACTTTCACCTTAGTTTTAAGAGATTCTTGTAGGACTACAAACTTTTTAGGAATGACTTGAAATATCTCTCTTGCATATTTGATAGTACATTCTATCTCATGCACATCTGTAGAATAATCTTTCATATGTTTCTCTTCATTTAAAAATTCTTAGTTAATATTTTATTCACCAAGAGAAGTCCCTAAGGTGATTTATTCCTCATAGTCACTCATGACATCTTCTTGATTTGACATGACTTGAGACCTTTCCTCTTCACTTGCTTCCCTAAAGGTAGGTTCTTTTTCAAGAAAGGGAAAGGTGGAAGTTTGATAGATAGGCTCATGGGTTTGAGGTGATGGATGATACATGATGGGTTTGGGAATGGAAGGAACCTTCTTGTAACTTGAAACCTCTTTCTCATCTTCATGAACCTCATTCATCTCAGCCAAAAATTCTTCATTAACCTCATAAAGGAGAGGTTCTTGTTCTAAGAGTGGCATGGTTGACCCTTAAAAATATTCAAGGCAATGAGATAAATCCAATGGTTGGGCCATAAATAATTGGTTTTACTCCTAAAGTTACTCTTCTTAGATCACCATCACCTCCTCTTTCTGATCCTTTACCTCTTGAATAGCTCTCCATGAATGAAAGTATCTAGGATTTTGAGGGGAAAGGAATGAAAGCTACAAGGTGTCTTGTTTGACTTTAGCAATCACCACCTCCTCCTTATTTTGCCCACTACTTTGAATGGATTTTCAATATGGAAATAACCTAAATTCTTAAGGGAGGGGTGGGGATTGAAAAACTTTGGGTTTTCTTGATTTCATGACTTGGTTCCAAGATGGGAAAGACTAATGTCTTTTTTTAGCCTTTTGATCTTGATTCTCTTCCTCCCTCCTTGTCTTTAGCTCCAACTCTTTGATTTGTTTATTAATATTCTCTTAGAATATCTTCTCTTTAAGGTGGTCAGGAACACAAGAAGGATCTTGAAAACTGATAAGGGAGGTTTTCAAAGGTTCATATCCTTATTTATCTTAGGCTCTCAATTCAAAATCTACCTTACTTTTCCCACCCCATGACTTCACCACTTGATTCTAGCTTGGAACCTTGAATGACTTCATAAGGGTTTCTTTAAGAAGGATGGAGTCTTAGACCCAAATAATAGGTTGTTCCATAACAAGCTCTTTGTTTCTTTGATAACTCCCTTGGATAGATTTCCAAGAAGGAAAGGTTTGAGGAACATATGAAGATCTTATAACATTTAAAGGATCACGTGGAATGTTACCTTAAGGAAGAATGGATGGCATATAAGAAGGCTAAGGTGGTGTATATGTAGGCATAAAAGGTTGGTGAGGTTAGACCTACTATTCCTCAAAGCCTTTTAGCTTATCCTCAATTCTTTGAATGTAACCCCCTATATTTGTAATGTCATAAGTGATATTATTACAATGTGATCTCTTATCAATCTCCATTCTTCTTTTATTCACTACAATGGCTCTCTCACATGATGAATTAGGTGAGTAGGGACATATTGGCCATAACATCTCTGTGAGCTCAACTCTAGTGAATGATTGTCAAGGCTTATCAAAGTACACTTAAGTGCTAGTATAGATGGCTCATGATAAGATTTATAAGAGGGTGGAACCACCATAGCTATTCATATTGACCTCATATACCAAATGAGATGCAAAAAATTATTAGAAACTTCATTGAGACATACTTGGTCTGCTCATAACTAGAAGATTAATTTAGAGTTTCCATTAGTGCTAATGTGTTTTCTTCTAAAATATAATAGAGGAAAAACACACCAATAATATTCCTCTTCTTTTGGACCTGGTCCCACCAAGCATGCTAGAACTATTATGGTCTATTATTTCACCCTGGCTAAAATTAGAAGTGTTCAAGTCCTACTCTCAAACCTGGATTAATATGGGAATGGTCTAAGGTTGTGGTTTGCCTATATCTAGACTAGATCTCTAAGATTTTTAATGAGGTTATCTCCTCTAATACATCATTTTATACCTTTGCTTCTAAAACCTAAAACTAGTTGGGGTGAAAAGGGAGAAGGAGTTATAAAAGTAAAACCTATTCTAACTTGTGGTGATGCACCATGAAGATTGTTCATCCACTCATAATTGAGCCTATAAAACACTATTGAGATAGAAAAAATAAGGGGATCTAACTCCAAATGCCTTTCATGCATCAACATTTCATGGAGTGGTTCATCAAGTGAGTGAAACCTAAGGGGGATGATGGAGAAGCCTAGTTTAAGCCACTAATCCAATCAACATGTCCATTATTAGCTTTAGTTAAATGACATTGAACACTAAACATAATTTTCATAACTAGACAATATACCAGCTAGGTGAATAAATACTTAGCAAGGGAGAAGGCTCTACCACTTATAAAAATCAAATTGACATGAAAACACTAGGCTAATATCATGGAATCTAAAAATAGTCATCTTATTTATCTCAGTAGGTTACAAGGCTCAATCTTGGTAGAGTCTACTCATACCCAAGAGAGGGTTCTAAAATAATAGATCGAATACTATACTTATAGCAAAAGGGAAGTAGGAGAGAGGGGATTTTGGCACTCAAATAGTGGAGGAAATCCCCCCAAATCAAGGAGAGGTGATAGCCTTTGATTACCTTTTTATTTTCATGCCTTGTTCAACAAACAAATTTCTTATTATCTTGATAATCATCAAGATCCTCTCATTGTCTAAGGTATCTCACTACAAGATAATGGCTTCTTATGCATAGTACCAAAGTCTGTTTAAATGGAAATAATTCCCTTAACTACCTCTCCAAGTACCAACTCACCATCTCAGGACTCTAAGTCCACTTGTCCTAATCATAAGGACCAAATCCTTAAATCTTGATACTAAAAATCAGTCCATGCCTTGAATGATGAAGTAATTACTTTGATGATGATGGACACACATTGATAAATGATCCCCATTTTTCATTTATCACATACCTACTCCATTTTTATAGATCTACTATAGATGGAAAACCAATATAAGGATATTGGTTTTCCTATAGTCCTTATATCAAAATAAACTTATATACCATATAACATCTTATGGACTCCAATTAAGTCTCTGTAGGAGCCAAAAGTTCATCAAAATTAGGTCCTTCTTTATAAAAGTGAATAGAATCACAAGAATGAACCCTACAAACCATAAAAAAGTTAGATAAAAGGTCCATATTAAGCTCCAATGGTGGTCCCTTTTATTCCTCATACTTGATTGTATCATCTAGACTTATTTATGGTTTTGGAATGAGATTCAATGGTATCAATAAGAACATATAAAACCTTACTTTCCATGGTTTAACATGGATTCTCAACCCTCAATAAAAAACCTAGGCTCACTTTCATTCTAATTAGCTGTCAAAATCTGACCTAGCTCATTGACACATTGACTCTTGTTCACTCCATCAAATCTTCTAGATATGAACAAGCATAAGCCCTTAGATCCACCTTTGAATTATAAACCTTGTCCTTTCTAGTGCCACTTGATAAAGGCACATTAATCCTTAGGATCTTACTATCAGTCTGTAGTTCCATGTTTTTGTGCCATATGTTAACCACTCAAGCTCTTTGACTATTTGACTCATTTCATATCATTATATTGAGATGTACAATTGAGTGAGTAATATTTATATTACTAGGACCCATTGTTTTAAACTTAATGGATACTTCATGATCTTAAAATTGATGATTTGTATGGTGTCATTTGATGTTCATGTGACTATCATTGATGGTTGTGTGACCATCAAATTTAAGGTCAAATGTATTATCTTGCTCTTTCTTTAAATTTGATGTTTACACAATTGTCATTCATCATTCCATAGAATTTTATTGATGTCTCATGGACCATCAAATTTAAACATAGGTAGATTTTTGCCTGAGCTTGAACTTAACATTCATGCCAATGTCTTATGTTTTTTTACCAAATTTGAAAGCTTGGATCTTGAATCTCAAGAAACATGGAGGTTCCAAATTTATAAGAGATGTTTATGAAGATAAAAGGATCAAACCCTTTTGATACAAGAGTACTATAATCTTCCCAAGTCAAAATATTAAGTGTTTAAGTTGACTAGTCCATAACTACTTTTGCATGACATCTTGGTGATAGTCTGGCCTTTAAACTTGCATAATTCATCCTTTGATCATTCTTTCAAGCTGATGATGAATTCTTTAGATTTGTGTAACTAGGTCTATGCTTCTGAATGCTTGGGCACCATGAAAATATAATTAGATATTCCTCTTTTCAAAAGAATCATATGCGGGCCAAAATGGCCAACAATGCTTTCAAAAATTGTAGTGCAGACTACAATGTGTTTATGAGTATCTTTTTAATCATTTAAAACTTGTAATTTGTAATAGTAAATAAGAAACTATAAAAAACTATGACAAGAAAAAATAAAAAATATTTACATTAAATCATTTAAAATAAAGATGCATTGAAAGGAGATTGATATTGATGGGTGAGATCATTGAAATTCTTTGCATGGTATTATTTATTTATAAAAATAACCATACTTATTTAATTAAAATCACATGAAATTATGCATAAAAATCAAGTATTGCAAAAAAAAAAATAGTATTTAATTTTAAATGTCGAGTTTGTTAATTTCCTTCCTTTTTTTCCTATCAAAACTATTAAGTTTCATGTATGGTAAAGCATGTAAAAAATAGCAAACTTCAACCAAATATTGTACTTTTGGTATTTTTAATTAGTAAAATTTATCTTGTAGATAAAGGAATTATTGTTTGCATTTTTAAAATATATATGCAATGTAAAATGTAGACAATTTACTACATGGGAAATAGGGCTTATTATTTTTAATAGCAAAAATAATATTCTCTGCTTTAAGTGAATTTTTTAATTCATTTGGAAGTTTCAAAATATAAATATAGTTGGTGAAATTTTTAGCTGATATTTATTAAATGATATAGCTATCAAATTTAGAAATACAGTGTCAATATGATATCTATGCAAAGTGCATTCAACTTTTCCATTTTATATATGAATGGTACATGCCAATGCATGAGCATAGGAATATACTTGTTTTCTTATAAACCTTTTTCAATGTAAATAGTCACTGATAGGAGGGCCTTTTATGAGAATTTCATGTTCACGAGGCATAAATTAACTTAATTGGGGATAGATAAATTAATTTTTATTTTAATGTGTCTATAACATATAACATACATGTCTTAGTGTTTTGAAATTATTTTTAACATGGTTAAATAAGGATATATATATATATATATATATATATATATATATATATATATATATATATATAAAGTCAATAAATTGATATTTACCTCAATCATGTATTTTTGAATCGATTAAAAAAAATTGGTACACTAATAATTAAATGATTATAAAAATGAGGAAATATTTTCATCCAAAAGGTAAGAACGTTTTTTCTCATTTCATACTATATTTGTTAAAATAGAAATTGTCATTACTTTGTATACTAGTTGGTATTTCATTATGGCAATGTTAGCATTGATCACTAAGTTAAATATAAAATAAATAGTGATAATTAATTTATAAAAAATTATATACAATGTAAAAAATGATATGTTAATGAGCGTAAACATACAACTACATTTTAATACTTTATTTCTCCGTCTTTGACACATATTGAAATGCATGTTGGTTTTTTGACAACCTTTAATTAGAGCTCCAAATGAGTCTAATTAATATACTTTGTTTCTCCATTTTCCTTCACAAGAGACTTTAATTTATTATCTAGTGTTGATTTATGATCTTTGAAAACTACATGTATAGTTTCCATTGTATATTTTTTAGTACATACAATATATCTCCTCTTTCATAATTTGATTTTTATTTTAGCATAAAGTCTAAAATTTGTATATTATTTCTTAGAGAAAAATATGTTGTAAATTTTTATATCAATTGTTTGGTGACATTTATTTTTATTGTCATTTAATTATGTAAATTGACTAAGTCAACATAATTTTATTAATGAGGTTAGATTTTTAATATATTATCTTCAAAACCAAGTTGGCTAGTACAAATATGAGATGTTGAGCATTATAAGCTTTATTTTATTCTTGTGTTGATATTTTAAAAATTGTGTATTTTCATGATGCAATAAGAGGAACATAAATGAGAATGTAAATAAATTATCTCTCAAGTGATTAGTATTACATATGTCCTTAATTAAAATGATATAACTCAAGATTTACCATTTTGATATTTTTTTTGATATTACATATTTGACTAGTGTCAACCTTATAAGAATATTTTTTGGGTGGCATTTTTTTCTATAATAGGTTTCATAATTGAATGTATAATTATAAAATAACTATCATTTAAAACTAGTAGAATATTTATGCTTTTTCTTGTTATAATGGATGTTAAATCTAGGGTAAAATTTGCATTAAAATGTATTGTATTGTTGGTTAGGGACACTTAAAATATTTTAATAGGGTGTTGATTAATTTTTTAATGTTTGAAGTGTTCTTTTATGAATCCTATTCATTTTTTTAATTCACTTAAATATTCATCATTTTATTAAATTTGTTATATCATTTAATAAAAAATTTAGTGATGAAACAAAATGTAGAAAATCATGCAATTTATATATGGAAAGAATCTTATAGATATTAAAAAACCATAACTTTAAATTATAAAATAACAGACATTTTAAATCATATTGAAGAGGGGAAATGACCATGGTATGTTATACAATATATATGTAAAACAATGCATTTTTTTTTAATTATATGTAAATATTGAATGATTATGCATTAGCATTTTTTTAATATAATGCTTAATTTTTTTAATTAATAACTAGACAAACAACATCATAATCAATCCAATAAGTTTTTGAGTTGATTATTTTATTTTGTAGTGTCTACTACACATGGTCTATAATTTTATTTGAATAATTTTTATATTTCATTGAAAATAAATGCATGTTATATGCCGACAAGTGATTTTCAAGAAGTTATGCTATCTTGATAAAAGTAGATGTATCAATATCTAATCCCCCTAATATGTAATTTTTTTTTTAATTTTTTCATTTGATAATGCTTTCTCAAATTTTTAATGGTGTCTAAGATAGAAAAAGATGGAGATGCATAGATATTTAAAGTTTTAAGTTCTTATTCATGTATTAGAAATTTTATTATTAGTTCATCTAGTGAAAATTATTTCATTGAATTTGAAGTGATAACATATCTTTTTTTATTATGTTATTTTGTAGTGTCTACTACACATGGTCTATAATTCTATTTGACTATTTTTTTGTGTTTCGTTGAAAGTAAATGTAAGTTGTATGCTGACAAATGATTTTTAAGAAGTTATGCTATCTTGATAAAAGTAAATGTATCAATATTTAATCTCCCTAATATGTAATTTTTCTTGTAATTTTTGCATTTGATAATGCTTTCTCAAATTTTTAATGACGTCTAAGATAGAAAAAGATGGAGATGCATAGATATTGAAAACTTTAAGTTTTTATTCATGTATTAGAAATTGTATTATATATTAATCTAGTTCAAATTATTTCTTTGAATTTGAAGTGATAACATATCTTTTCACACATATAATGACACCATACACATTATTTATTGAGGTGCAAGTGTCTAAATTTTGGATTTTCCTATATGGGTTGATAGATGCCATCTATATTTATTGTAAGTATAGTATGTCAAATTTAATGAAATCATGGTCATTTATAGTTTATTCTAGATTGGATGAAGGGTTTGAATGTTTAATTAGAATATCATAATATAATATCTAAAACTAGATGATCTTAAATTGCTAAATAATACCCATTTTAAGTCTAATGCTAGTCATGACATTTTCATAGAATTTTTTTGTTACCTTGAAGTTATCTTTTTAGTCTAATTATAAAAACATAATTACTCTAGTTATTTACATGAGAAAGAGTTATATATTCCAATCTATTCTTGGGTACACCAAGTAGGTCGAGTGACATGCCTTCCATAAATGCATAAGATAATTGTATGATAAATTGGATTTGTATTAAAAATAATGATAATTAGACTTTTTAAAATGGTTTAATTATATTAAAATATTATACAAATGAGAATAATTTTCTATTTTTAAATGCCCATATAAATAACATTTAATTTGATCTAGATAAAGCCATTATTTTTTAATTTTGTGTATAATAATAGCATACCATATGAACCATTCATGAAACCATTTTTCACATCATAAATTTCAAAAAATAAAAATAAAAATAAAAATAGCATTATGGTTTTTTAAAATAAATTTGGTAAGCATACAAAACAAGCATATCATTTTCCTTCACTATATGTGTCATCTTCCATGTCAATTTCATCAATAAATTTTTTATATATGGGTAACAAGGGCCAACATTTTCTTATTATGTGCATCAAAATCATCATTTAATTTAAAATGATATGGTAATAAAGTTTCATTTGGTTTTGGATGTAATAAATAATTATTAAGAAATTTTAGATTGTTATATTTATGTGAGATTGTATGTATTATGTTTAGCATAGACAAAGTTTTGATCCTTTTATCATAATATTTTGTGTAGTTGGTAAAATTTTATGTTTTTTTAATCAAAAAATATAAGAGCATCTCTTTGTTTATTTTTGGATAATAAAATATTAATAAATCATTTATAAGTGGGTCCTGATGAAAATCCCTATAAAAAATCATGTCGATGTTGTCAAAGTATATATTTGTAAATTATAATATGTCACAAAAGAGTGTGTTGATGTATTAAAATTTTATTTCTGCAAATAGTGATATTTCATTAATAAGCATTATTTTCTATTTATTATAAATTTTTAACAATATATGGAGTCACTCATTACTCAATAAAATAATTTCTAACTTGTTAAATGGAAAAAAAATGTAAATTGTAATTATGCATAGCTTTACCTTTATATGCTAGTATGAGACCATTTGATTTTATGGATATCTATAAATAAAATTGGTATGAATGTAGAATAACATATCATATAAATTATTTGTTATATATTCCTTTCTAGTGCTTAAGCTCCTATAAATAATAGGTACAATAGTTTGTTCTTGCATGTACATTTTTACTCACACAATGTCTTCTTAAAATTATTTAAGTTCATCATTTAACATTATTATTTGTTTATAGTATTTAATATTTTCAATTATTAATATGTAGTTTTTTATTTAAAATTATTTTCAAGTTTTATTTATTTTTACAAATTTTAGGTTATTTGTGAATGAAATTTCATATTAGGCATACTTTTAGAATCAAGTTCAAGTTGGTAATAAACTTCTTTCATATCTCCCCAAGTAGAATTAGTATTATAATTTAAATATTATTCATTTAGTTTTATACTGTTTCTTTATTCATCATTTTCTTGGTTGGAAGATCTTGATTCAAAGTGTTTAAATTGATTTTAAATGGACATATAAAAATATTTATTCATGGAAATAATTTTTAATGTCAACATGTTTATTGTATTTGATATAACATCTATCATATGGTTTTCTAGTTTTATACAAAGGATTTTCATTTTTTTAATTTATAAACAATTTAGAAAGATAGATATGAAAAATAGAAGTGGGGTGTAAAACATAATAGTCTATAAGATATTGTAACTTGACATATTTAGATTCATTTACTTTTTGTCTAAAGAGGATTATAAGTTCTATTTAAAAAACAAAATTTTCTTGCAGTAAAATGTATTTATGTAAGTGCATCTTATTGATCAATGGTTCAATGGAAATGATAACATTAGATTCACAACTTGTTGGGAATACATCTTCTGACAATTAATCAATTTGTTGATAATTAATCATTACATTTACTAGCATATTTAATAATTGGATGGAATATATGTTTTTTTCATGCCATTTTTTTTTATTTTTTTAATCATGTTATTTTTAGGTTGTATTTTTTCATATACTAGTTGAAATAGGTTGTTTCAACATATGAATTAAGAAAAAAATGTGCATCTATATTACCTTGCCACAAATATGGCATGTTGATTATGAAAATATTTTTTCATGTTTGTGATAGCTTGTGCACAAGGAAAATTATGGGTTTATAAAGTGCATTTTTATTGTTTTTATGTATTTATAATCATCCACGTCAAAATTATGTATAAAATGTCAAAGTGGCCAGATGTATCATATTGTTCATTGCTTTAAAATAATAAAATCCTTTTTGATTTCATTTATTATTATTTTACAATTGTTATCATGATCATGAATATGAAATTTATCTATGTCATGTTCTAAGGTTTCAATATCACAAGTTATGTAAGTGTCTATAAATTATGTGATTTTTAAATTCTAGTTCTTTTCATATATTAATACATTTTTTTGGTCCATATTAACTAGTGATCATGTACATATGTTCTAAATTGGAATTGTCTTAAACAAAAGTAATCAATGGTTTTTTTTGGAAAACATGTCATCATTGCATAACTTTATTTCAATTCATTGATATTATTTATATATTAACATGTAAAAGATATGATATTTGTTCTTAAAAAGAAATTCATGTCATTTTATTTTTTGAAATTATTAATTTGTGATTTTCACTTTTTATTGTATGGTAAAATCATTTGAATCCATTTGTTAGTCATTTCCAAGAGTTCTTAGCATTTGTGGAAGTTAAAAAAATGTTTGAGGGCTTAGTAGTTGGATACATTTTTCTTGAGATCCTACAAGTAATCAGGTGAAATATGATTTTTTTTAAACATAAATATTCATTTTTTTATTTAGTAATCTTTTCTTAATTTTGATTATATTTTCCATCTTTAGCCAAAAGTTTCCTTCCCTTTAATTTTCCATTTATAATTTAGAATCATGTAGTTTTTCCAACTTGATGTATTATTATTTTTATTACTTTAAAAAATAAATTGGTAAGATGGTATGAAAATTGACGGTTAGGATAGAGAAGCTCCCATTGTGAAATTTTTTGATATGATAATCTTGACATAATTTCATTATCACAAGGGTCACCAAAAAATGTGTTGGATGAGGAGGATGGTTTCCTTTAGTGGATATAATTACAATCATCTTTTTTTGTAATTTAGCAATATATGTTGAGTCTACAAATCCATGTACATAGTTTCATTGTACATGGTTCCATTTGTGTCAATAAACATTTTCTCTTCACTATCATTGTCAATTTTAATTTCATCGGATATATCACTACGATATGGGTTACTTATAATATCAATAGATATGAAGGGCTTCCAATTAGAGTCAATTTACACATTATGATTATGGTATAATTTGTGTATATAAAATTATTGTAATTTATTTGTGATAGGTTTGTAACTTATCTCATCATTATATAGGCATTATTATTTTACAAATAATTATCTATTGCTAATGCAATTATTGTTCTTTTGTTTGTGGATTGAGGCAATTCTTTTTGAATATTATCAATATTTGATGGGATATTGATAATTGAACTACTAAAGCCAATATTTTATTTATAATATTGTATGATTATTTTTTATTAAAATATAATTTTAAGTGAAATTAGTCTTTATTTAATATATAATGGCATTCTTACACATTACAAGTGTAATGCCTGATTTTTATCTTGATTATTTATTCCCATTGGTACTATTATTAAATTTTGTAATAGACTCATGAGGCACATAGTGATGATAATTTATATTATTTCATGGTAATTTTGATTAAAATGTGTGTGGTGGCTAGTTGAGCTATCATGTATACATTTTCATGATTTATTATATGAACATTGTGGGAGTCCTAATTGGTTGAGCTAATGGTTCTATGTAAATTTATTTTGGAATATGGGTATTAGGGACATATTGTGAGTGGGAATTAGTGTTATTATTTACATTTTTATTTATTACTTCATACAGAATTTTTTTTATTGACATCCTTATTAATTGTAGTGAATGTATTTCATGTTTTATTGATTACTTACGTGGACTAAAAAATTCATTGTTTCAGTTGTATCAAGGATCGTATATTTTGATTTATGTATTGTGTAACAATATTAAAAATTAAGTGATAGTATATTACATTTATCATTTAAGTACTATAACTAATAGGTTATTATATTTAATTTTTATCACCTTATGTATATGTCTAGTTTGAAAACTAGTGAAACTAGTTATAAAGTAGCCTATTTTAAGACATTGCCATTATTATAACCCATTAATCCTCATCCATGTAAGTTATATAAATTATAGAGATTAAAGAGGGAATGTGGGTATGCCATTATTTTTCTATGAACTTGGAAAATATGTATGGAGGAATAAACCCACTTTTGAAGTTGTGTAAAGTGCAAGTTACATCATTTTAGGTGTAAAATTAAATAACCTTGAATTTATGTTTAAACCGACAAGTATTTTTAGGGATTTTGAGGAATTTAAAGATATATAAGTGTATCATTAATTAATTCTATAGATAATTAAATAATGGACATTTAATAGGCCTATGTTTCCCATGTGCATTATGAATTAAAGTTGTGACATTTGTAAGAGGATTTATTAGGAGGATGACTTTTTGAAGGAAAACTTGAGGAAGGGAAGGGAAAAGTGTCATCTTCCAATTGGATAATTATTTTATACTTTTTACTATAATTATATGGATTTTAATAATTTTTAATACATTTATTCAATAAAAATTAGATTAGAATCTCAAGCATGGAGGAGATAAAGAAGGCCATTTGAAGGCATGGTGTTATTTTTATGCAAAATATTTAGAAAATGTTTGGTTATGCCATAAATGGTGTAATTTTGGTAGGATACCCCAGTTCCATATTCCTCTCTCCCCATAGAGATGGAGATACACTTTATTGTGTGATGTTTTATCAAAAATTAAGAAAATGTTTAGATTCTAATTATGACAAAATTTTATGTAAAATCATAAAATTAAGATATGCAATAAATTAAGTATTTATAAATTGGAACTTTTTAAATATAGAAACATGATAAAATATGAAATAACATGTAAAAATTACTATTATTATAAATATGAATATATGATTGTAACTGACTTTGAATTAGTAACTTTATCTTTGGACAATGTCATGCTAATCAAATAGGGTCAGATTATGTTTTAATTCATAGCGAATGTTGATGTTTGGTATGGATTTTTTCCCTCTATGAAAATATAGGTCTATGTGTTGTTTATTATTAGTCCTATGTGTATATACATAATATTTTTAAACTTTATCAATTACTGATGTTTTCTCTCTTGTAGGAACTCCTCATGTCTCAATCTCTCTAATTGTATACCTTAAAGGGTGCATCAGTAAATGGGTGGCTAGACCTTTGGTGCTTCACAATATTTTTATTCCCTATACCACCACTTATAACTGGTACAAACCCATTCTATATGTTTTCATAAGATTTGACACCTTGTTCACACTCTTCTCTAAGTAACTCACTGCCTCAAATAACCTCTACCTAATAAAAAACCCTTCTTACCATTTATTGAACATAGTCAATTGGGTCAACATAGTTTTGGGAATAACACACATTACAAGACTGATTTGGGTAAGGATAACTTAGTTCAAGACCTAATGACTCTATTTCTCACCTAACAATGTCGGGACTATCGACTACTTCAACACAATTTCTAGGAAGGCTTAGGGTAAAATCAAGTTATATAAACCCATCTTTCACTTCATTTCTAATAGAGAGAATCATTCATTTACACTTATTTATCTACATTCATTCCATTTTACTTGAGGAGTCATTTTTAGGGTTTCATGCTTCTTGAAGGAGAACCTTTGTCTTGTGAAAGCTTGAGATTCACTAGGAGGTCCTTGGATAAACTATAGTCCATTGTCCATCCTTAGATTATTAAATAATACACCTCTTTCAAATCACCCTTGGACAAGGTATAGGTTGAGTCTTAATGAGTTTGTCTTTAAGGTAATTATTGCTAACTCTTACCCTTCTATTTTAGTAGATATATTTGCATTAAAAATGGATATTTAATGTATTCATCTCTCCTTGCTTAGGATTACCTCTATATTGACTTGATTAGAGTTTTAATTTTCGTGTTTATTTTTTATATTTATCCCCCTTTTTTTCCATAATATTTAGTGAGCACTAGATTAGATTTACTTTATTATTGCATTATTAGACCTAGCTAGGTTTATTGTGTGGTTTTACTTGACTAGAGGCTTTGGAACCCTCTCTATCCATATTATATGATAATAAATCCATTAGGTAGGTTTAGGAGATCCATATTGGTCATAAACTGATTATCTAAGTATTGTTAGTGGTATAGTTAGATGATTTGTCTTTTCTAAGTTAGGTTTTATTTATATATCAACTTCCCTTTCATTTACATACATTCTGGTGAAATTGATGTGAACTAACCCTTGCATATTTTTAGTTTTTATTTCTATAATAATAGATCAATTATTTCAACTTAGTATAATTGTTTATGCATAGGTCTTAATAATCCATTGATCCAACCAACTTATTTTGGCTCTATGTGTAGGTCATTTACTTCTACAAAGAACTTGATCAATATGATCAACCTAGTTCAATATTATTTTCATGTAATATTCAACTTCATCGATCTGATTGACATATTTAGGGCATCATCTTATAGGTTTTCAACTAAGGTGATCCTATCGATCTTTTTCATCTCTCTTGATCAAATTTTCCATCTTAGCACATTAGATCCATCCTATCAATTTAGTTTTACATCATGTCTCTTAAATTTTCTAACCACATCTAACCAATCGAATTCTTTAGTTTATAAAAGTTTTGATTAAATTAGTAGATCACTTTTATCAACATATTTATTTATATTAGTTTAATTATTCATTTTTCTGTGAACTCAGTTGAATAGTTTGACTTTATCTTAACATTTTATCTTTCAGGTTCAAACCCTCATCTGGATAACATAAATTTAAAATAGAAATTTAGCATCTTCAACACATTACTACATCAATCCAATCGACTTCATATTAATTATCAAGTTCTTTCTAACCAACCTAGTTATTTTATTTTATCAAATTTATTTTCTTGTTATTTTTCAAAATTCAAATTTTAGTCACATTTTTCCAAAAAAATTAGTTTTATAAAACTATTACCTTACAATTAATTTAGTCGACCAACTTGACTTAATTATGTAATTTATTTTTACCTAGTAAATTCATTCAATTCACTTAACTATATTTCTTTGGACTATTTTTCAATAGATAAAATGACCAACTTGATAATGTTCTTTAATGGATGCATACTAGGTCAACCCAATCGACCTAGTACTATGTATTTTTAAAGCAAGGGAAATTAACCCACATTGATAGTAATTACTTCATTTTTCATTTATTCTCTTGCTTGCTTAAATAGTGCACATGTATAACTAAGAAGGTTAATATACCAGATTAGTCACATTCTTCCCCCACACACTGCCAAATCACAAAAATATCAAATAAGAAATTAAACAATTCTACCTAGGTCTACCATTTTACATTTCATCACCAAGGGAGAAACTAACTTAGTGTTATAGATGAGTATAAATAAGTGGTTGATGGTATATTTTCAAATCACCCAACACCCTTATCATTGTGAGATTATGAAGTGAGGGGATAGGCCCCAATACCAATCATATACCATCACCAATACATATCCCTTTCAACCTTAACAAACTTGAAACTAGCTTTATCTTACCTTTTCTTAGTTCCCTTATAAATCCAAACAACTTATCACATTTTAATTAATAATTTAAAATATATAAGAATGGTCTCTCATTAGAATAGCATTTACATTTCAATATTACTGTGTTATTTTCCAATTGTATTTTATATTATAAAACTTGTATTAACTAGTGTTGGGAAAAGGTTTGTGTTGTGTCTTGCAACTAGATCAACCCAATAAACCTATTTGCATGTGTGATTAACCTAATTATTGATAAATTTTCACTTAGTTATCCATATTTATAACATTTCAAATTGTTCCTACCTACAAAACACAATCAACTCATTCGACTCAGTCTCTTATAGGCTATTTTATTTGTCTTCTCATTGAACACAGTCAACTTATTTGACTTAGTCCCTTATAGGCTATTATTTTTTTCCTCCCATAAAACATAGTTGATCTAATTAACTCAATATCTTATAGGCTATTCTATTTGATTTCTCATAGAACATAATCAATCTTATTCAAAATAATCTCTCACAATCTATTTTATTTACTTTCCCATAGAACACAATCAATCTGATCAACTCAGTCTCTTACAAGATATTTCATTTTGTTTTATAGAGAATGTATTTGATCTTATTCAGCTCAATCTCTTATAGGTTATTATTTTTACTTTCCCATAGACCACAATTGATTTATTGGACTCTGTCTCTTACCAGTTATTCTATTTACCTTCTTACAAAATAAAATCAACCTATTTAACTCAATTTATTATAGATTATATTTTTTTTCCAAACTCATTTGAGAATTTTAGCCTTGTACCATCTAGTTGATTGTGTACCCTGTAGCAAACTCAATTATTTTTTTGAACTACTAACTAAATGATCCCATATAGTATATGCCTAAATTTATCTAAATTTCATACATTTCCTTCTTCTTCTTAGATCCCTATTATAAACATAATGAAACCCCCTATTATAATGTTTTTGAATAACCTTAATCTTTTTAGATGATACATAGGTTGTTCTTTCCTTCCCACCCTATTTATCCAAGAGGATACTCACTCTTAGTGCACCTTCTATCACCCTTATTCTATGGAGTATAATATGGTTCAAATTATCCAATATGATGACATCAATGTATCTAATCCATTCCACACTTCTAAATACACTACCCTACCCAAATTACTCCATTACACTATAGGATCAATCGAAACAATCCTAATGAACAATCTTATATAAAATCCCTTAATAGGAAACATCCATATTCCTAATAATGGGAACATTCATCCTTTTAACAATATTAACCTTCCCCATCCAAATACCAATAATCCAAGTCCATAAATTGATACTACTCAAATCCTTGCATAGATAGTCCAACAAATTAATGTTATGCAAACAATAAATACATATCAAATGATGTAAATTCAACAATAGTTACTATGCATAAATAATCAACCTCCTTTTGCTTTACCTCAAAATAGTCAATTTTTTATACCTCCTCTTCTTAGAGATACCAATGGAAACATCATTCGACAAACCTTTATGCATAACAATATGCTTCAAAATATCTAGAATAAACCTTTAGATCCTTTAATTATTTATATTGATATTGTAAATATCTCTCTAACTATTAAATATTATGGGACTAAAACCCTTGCATATATTCTTAAGGCATTTCATAATCTCTATAAAGAGTGGATTCAAACAAATACCTTTCCTACCACCAAACTTATAGCCAAAAATTTTATGAGAGATGTCTTATAATGGTCTAATCACTTATATCAACATTATATATATATATATATATATATATATATATATATATATATATATATATATATATATATATATAGTAAGTAGAATATTTGTTTAATTTCTTGGTCAATAAATTTAAACAAAATTACCTTCCCAAAAATTATCCTAGTCATTTTATTAATGCTAAATAATCACCCTCATAATTAGCTCATGATTTCATTAAATGATGGAAATATTTAGCTCATAAATCAAATCATAATATGAATGATGATAATCTATTTAAACTCTTTATAACTATGTTAACACCTTCAATTCAATATAAGGTTTGAATTTTTTCTCCACAAAATCTAAATGATGCATTAGATCAAGCTAAAAGACAAGATTTTTTTATGAAATAATTTTAGCCAAATCATAAATTCATCAAAGAATATTTTTAGAATTCAACTAATGTAATTAATAACACTCCTCTTCAAAAAAAATTAGTAGTAATCAAAATGGATAATACCATTGCCTCCCATACACCATTAACAATCCAAAAAATGAAGCAACTATTATCTCCCTCAAAAACTTTCACCTATAATAATACCCACCTTCATGGTATGACCCTAACAAATTCTATTGGTTTCATGCCAATGTGGGTCATTATCATGAAACATGTCATGGGATTATTAAATGTGTTGCTTATTTTATGCTAGGAGATACATTTGACCATGATACTATGATTATATTATATCACCATGATTATGTCAAAGCCTTTCAAAATAAATATTTTACCGAACCTTCATCATGTAAACATCAAAATATTTCTCTATTTCTAAACCACAACATTTAAATGATGATATATGTGAAATAAATTCTTATTATGACCAATATTACACCAATTATCAATATGTTAACATAGCAAAAGTCAATTATAGATGCAAACCTACTCACAAAGATCCTATCACTAAACCTAAAAAACAATCAATCAGAGAATAACTACTTCAAGATACCACAACTACCACACCCATAATTTTTAAAACAAATGAGGAAACACTCCCACAACCAGAACCCCACTCTACTTTTCCTATTCTTATAAAAACAATTACCTCATAAACCTCATGTTGGTTATTCATCTTCTAAATCACATTTGAATTTATTATAATAAATCAATTCAATGCCTTATAAAATTACCCTCATGGAGTTCATTCATAGTTATCCATATCATCATAAATTTTTGATGCAACAATCACAAGACATTTAATAACCACCATCCATTAATTTGAAAATTTTTCCTAAAGATCCTTCACCTAGAAAAGTACAAACTATTGAAATTATTTATATATCTTCTAAACCTTCCATAGAAATTCTTGAAGAAGACATCATTAATGAAAAAATTATTTTTCATGACAATGATCCACCCCTATTTATTAAATTGTAATAAATAATACCCTTATTTGAAAATTCTTAGTATATGAAGAATCAAGAATTAATGTTATATCTCTTTGGTTAATAAAATAGATTGGATATACAAAATATAATATTAAAAAAACTCATCTCACATGTAGAGGATTCGATAAAAATAAATAAAAAACCACTTGGTTGTAATTAGATCCCACTCACTATCAGAAACAAGAGAATACATATTAATATCACAGTTCTTGATTTACCACTATCTTACAATATACTCCTAGGTTGTCCATGGATGCATTATATGTGGACTATTACCTCCTTAGGTATTCAATATATTAAATTCATCCATAATGGAAAATGTTAAAAACATGAAGTTGATCTTAATCTATGGAGTATACAACTACCAAACCCCAAATCTTAACATCAAATTATAACCATTCCATACATTAATAGTGCACCTCTACCTAATTTTTTTTTAAATGAATCCATATTTATAGGCCACTCTCATAGATTTTGATGATGATGAACCTAATGAATTAAAAAATACTTGTAATACCACTAAATTATCTCCTTACATTATGGAATGGCTTCCTCCTTCTTTACTTCCACATGATCATACCATTCATCTAATTGATGATATTACTTAAACTCTTCCTCCATGCAATGCATAAAAAAATTCTTACACAAAAGATGATTTCACATGTGATGAGTATGGAGTGGAAAATTAATTTATATATCCTTTATAAATGTCTCCTCTAAAATTTATAAATTTAGGCACATCCAATTTAGATTCTCCTCTAGAAATAAATGCATGCACCATTTCCCACACATATGATGACAACTATATTATGTCCTAAGGCTAATCATGATACTTATATATATAACACTATCAAAAGACATTATCTAAAATGCATGCCTTCACTCATGATGTCCATGTCATTCACATATCAACTAATATTGAATTATAACTTGAAGCTTATGTATCTCCTCTTAATCCTCCACTATTAGATACCCCATGGGTACCTTGAGAAGTCTCACATCTTGAGTCTTCTACACTTTCTACACAACCAAACATTCTACAACCTCTTTCTTCCATTAATACCACTAAGTCTATCTACCAAAATATAATTTAATGTTCATCTATGATAAAAAAATAACACACCTATCACCAATTTGGTTAGATCCACTTAACCTAATACCCTTCAAATCAAACCTACACCTAAAATTACCTTAGATGAAAAAGCCACAGATGTATGATAAATACATTTTGAATACAACTATAATGGTAACTAGATTATAAATCTTAAATTAAATTTTAAATATTATGGACCATTACCCACACTTATTATTGATGAAACTATACTTAAACTAGTCCATGCTCGAGAACCTTAGCTTCCATGACAACATCGTAAACTTGGAAACTTTACACAAAAAGCTCTTTGTTTTAATATTTTCATTGCTATTATGGATCCTAACAAAAATCCTATTTCTTCTCTCCCTCATGAACCATATCATTTCCAAGATAAAAATATTATGCTCATTGAATAAACTAAAAATATATAATATGGTACACCAACATGTCCTCGACCTATTACTATCTCTAAATAACTCACTCCAGAAGAGCATGAAAACTTTAGTTTGTTATTTAACAAGTATCACAAAGCATTTACTTGGTCATATGAATATGTGGTAGGTATTAATCCTAACATCATCATGTGTAATACCATCACTTACCTAGATGACAAACTTGTTAGATAAAAATAATGAAAATTTCCACCTAAAATTTCTACCTTACATCACAAATAAATCATTAAAATTTTGGATGCCAAATTCATCAAACTAGTTGAATACTCATAATGGGTATTAAACATCATTACAATTCATAAAAAATCACAATGGTTATTTGTATATTCATTAAGTTTTGTAATCTTAACTTATCATGTCTAAAACATAACTTTCCCTTACCTTCAATAGATGTTATAGCTGATTCGACTACTAGATATGAAATGTTATCACTTATGAATGGTTTTTTAGTCATAACCAAATACACATATCTCTTGAATATCAACATTTAATATAGATCAGGTCACCTATTATTATGTCAAAATTCTTTTCAATCTTAAAAATGCCAAAGTATCCTATCAACATGTAATGACCCACATTTACATGATCTTATACTCAAGATAGTGTAAACCTATGTATATGATCTCATTTCCAAATCTAAAATCCATAAAATACACATAACCAATCTAACTATCATTTATAATTGACTAATTAAATATAATTTTAGACTTAACCCATACAAATGTGTATTTGGAGCTACATCTAGTAAACTTCAAGGGTTCATATTTTATCTTCGAGGAATTGATGTTGATCCAACAAAAATAAAGGCCATAATAAACATGCATATTCCTCAATCCATTCTTGACATATGCACTTCCCTTGTTAAAGTTTGGGTAATTTAATGGTTTGTCCTAAAAATGGAATATCGTATATATTCTATCAATTCACTTCTCAAAAAAGGTAATGATTTAGAATGGACAAATTCCTACCAAAAATCATTTGATAGTATGAAGTAATCTTTGTTCTATCCTCCTAGTCTTTAACCACCTTCAAATTATTATCCCTTATTTTTATATACCTCCTCTACCCCCATATCATTCAGATAAATTCTTGCCCAACAATATTATACTAGTAGAGAGTATGATATCTATTACATTATTTGAAGAATCTTTGGCTATGAAAAACATTATAGAAAAGTGGAATGTGATTGTCTTACTATATATTTCACAACCAAAATGTTCCATCATTATATACTCTATCAGACCACTTATGTCATTGTTCATTCTAATCCATTCCATCATTTCTTCTCTAAAGCACTCTTGCCTAGAGATAGAATAAGAAAATGGATGATCTTATTGATGTAATTTGATCTACTAATTATTACACAAAAATATATCAAAAGACAAGTCATTGTAGAACAAATTGTGGTAGCTTCATTACCATCCACAAATCACCTTCAAGATAATATCTTTGATGAATAAATTATTTATATTGAATTTATTAACCAATACATCTCTCTCAAATATTATTTTCATAATTTAACTGTTGATCTAAAATAAAATAGTCAAGAAGATACTAATATCACTCCTACTACTATTAAACCTAAATTAGTTATTAAAGATCTAGTTGAATTTAACATTGGTTTACATGAATACATTTGGAAACTCCACTTTGATGGTGCCAAATGCCTCCAAAGATATGGAGGAATATTTAATCTAAAAAATACACATGATAATATCATAACTTTAGAATTTTTATTAACTTTTGATGTCACTAAGATGAATATGAAGCTCTATTATTAGGCATGAAATCCGCCATCGACTTAGATATCCCATATTTACATGATTTGGGTGACTCATAACTTATATATCACTAGCTTAATGGTGATTATCAATGAAAAAGTGAAAATTTAATCATATATCATCAAATGGATACTACAATTTCCAAAACAATTGCTTCTTTTACCATTAAACCAATCCCAAGAGATCAAAATACCATAGTTCATTCTCTTGCTTCATCATCTTTATTTCACCCTCATCAAGTACTTCATGATTCCGAATTTCTTATCCAAATAATAAAATATCCTTCTCCTTTAAAAAATCAAAATTATTCCATAATATGTCACATTGAGTTTTCCACTATTTGACAAATCCCATGGTATAAAAACATCATTCAATTTCTTTAAAATCAAATTTACCCTCTAAACAGATTCTTGTGAAAATAATTGAATACATAAACAAGATTTCAAGTATGTATTTTTATCAAACATCCTTTAATAACATAATGAATAAGGAACCTTACTCCATTGTGTAATGCAATAAGAGGTTGTTACTCTCCTCAAATAAGCACATGGGGGCATTTGAAGTGGTCACTATAGTAGACATGTTATAGTCCACAAATCTTGCATATGGGTTACTTTTGGCCTACTATATAAAAATATGCTATTATTTTTTATAAAATGTGTAATATTTTTCAAATCCATGATGATCTAATCCACTCACCACAAGATAAGATCCAAACAGTCTTGGCCATTATCTATGTGGGGATTAGACCTCACTGTCAAAATACCTCAATCATAATATGGACATAATAATGAATATTTTACCAGATGGGTAGAAGACATACCTCTTGTTAATTTCATGGGAATTAATCTTTTAAAATTTATTCTTAACCAAATCATTTATCATTTGGGAGTTCCCCATACCATCATCTCTATAATGGTGGAAATTTCAAAAATAAAGACATGAAATAATTATGTGCCAAATTCAAACTTTCTCAAAAAAATTATACACTTACCATTCTCAATGTAATGTTCAAGAAGATAATACTATATAAAATCTTTTAAAAAACTATAAAAAAAACTCGAACTAATTGGTACCTTCATATATCCCACATTTTGAGCTTATCATAATAGCATATGTACTGCCACTAAGGAAACACAATTCTCACCTTTTTATGGTTTTGAATCAGTATTACCATTTGAATTTTAGCTCTCATCTTTACATATATTTATTCATGGTATAATTCTTAATGAGTAATTATGTGAATCCAATCTTCATGCTTTATATTTTCTTGATAAACACCATATGGGCACTTTACAACATAACCACCAATACAAGGCTCATATTGCTAAACAACATAATGAAAATGTTAAAGTACAAACATTTAATATTGGTGAATTAGTCCTCAAATTAGAGTTTATATATAAAAAATAAGGAAAATATGCCCAAAAATGGTGGTGCCCTTACTTAGTAAAAGACATTCTTGGTCCTAGTACTTATTTTCTATAAACTAATGAAGGACATGTTTTCAAAGAACCCACCAATGCACAATTTTAAAAAAAATTACTTATATTAAATATCTCTTTTATTTCATAATTATATATATACTGTAGATACTAACACTTCAGGTAGGACTTATCTAATTATCTCTCATTTTTAGTAGTTTATTATAAACATAAAGCTTATTCCCCTTCTTCGGTCTTTTGGTTTCTATTTATTACTTTCATTTAATTTATGAGTTGCATTGTAATATCTTGGATAAGACCTGGTATTCCTCATCAATATATTTTATTTCATACATACATTTTTAACTTTTTATCTTTGAACATATGTCTGCTATTTTACAAAATTTTATTTTCATTTATTTCTTTCTTTCTCCAGTTAAAATATAAAACCATGGATAGAACCAGGCATTCTTGAAAAATACCATTTTCATATTTTACACCTATTTAGGTTTACATTTTATGAGTTACAATATAATACCATGGATAGGCCCATGAATTCCTCACATTTACCATTTTTATATTTTGAACCTACTTAATTTATGTTTTATGAGTTGTAGTGTAAAACCATTTATAGGACTAGGCTTTCCTCGTAAAATCTATATATCATTTCATATTATTTTTACCAAATTGAGTGATATTTTTAGAATTTATATAAATGATTAAAAGTTTTTGATTTCATATTCTCAACCTCAATTTATGTTTCTTATGTGGATAAAACATTCACAATAAAGTATGTTAGCATGTTTCCCTACACTTACATATAATCTTATGATACAAAATCATGCTTACCTATCATTTATCCCTTTCACATTTTCATTTTTTATGATTTAAGGTGATTCAAATCATTTTATGATCTTTTCACTTTATCTCCCTAACTTTCATTCCACTTTAGATAAAACAAGGTTGAGGTCAAGATAACAATTTTATTCAAAATCAAAAAATAAGACTCTTAGACACCATACTCTCCAAGTCATTCATCTTAGCTACCAAGTTTAAAGTTTTCTAATGACAATCATTTTTAACACCCATGTTTAATTTTCTGAATTCATATAAAGGAATAGAAAAAACCATCAAAAAGTTAAAATCCAAATCATTAATAAAAGGCAATGATCAAAAGGAAATATAAAATTTAAAAAAGTCAAAATTACAACAAAAGACATGATTCATATCACCTCTCTTATTCCTAATCAAATCTCAAACTCCATAGCTGGTCTCATAATAGAGCCAAGGTCCATTAGGGTATGGTATCCCAATATATTGGGATAAAATAATTTAAAATTATTTATAGTGACACCTATTTTCTCATGCAAGTACCCAATATTCATAGTAGAATGATGACTCTATAAGGGGTCTTGAGGAATGGGGAAACATTGTGGAATGGTAGGTCCATTTTAATTTTCATGTGATTAGAATTCATGGAATGATATTCATACTTCATTAGATAACCCAATATTTGTGTGGTTAGAAAAAATTATTGAGAGTCTTTAATGTCGAAAGTCCTCTTTTTAAGATTAAATTAATTTTAGTGTCTTGAATTTAATAAAGAGTTTCTCTACCTTTAATTTTTCCTACATCTCCACCACCACCCTTTTCATTCCACATTGACAAGTAATATTAATTCTAAAATATGTTTCCCCACTTCTATATTCCCTCTTATTCACATCCTAAAACATGATAGAATTACTTTGTTTCAGTTTTATCTATTTTTATAACAAAACCATATTTTTGAGTGACTATGGATTATTTTATTTACACTATTGCTTTACATTTCTATAGTTTCATTGGTTTAACTTTAAAAATATAAAATTACATATCATTATTTTTTTTAAGTAACTACATCTATTTCTCTATTTTATATTTTTTGCATTGTTGATTGAGTTTGGATTTTTAATTCTCACTCACCAATGTTATTTTTACTTCACAAAATTTTTCCATTGATGAATAAGTTTAGATTGTTACTTCACACTCATCAATGTTTTTTTACTTTATGTTTAATTTTCATCTTTGTCTAAAGTTTGGTTTGTTACTGCTTTTAACATTGATTTTATAATTATCATATTACTTTACACGTCCTTGGTTTGATTTAGGTTTTCAATTTTTACCTAAGGAACAAATTTTATTGGAGTTTTTTATTATTTACTATCCTTGGCTTTTTAGTTTCCTGATTTACTCTAACTTTGTTTTGGTCATCTTGGTCATAACTTAGCAATTATCACCCTAGCTTAAAAAATTTATAAGTACATCATGCCTACACATTTTGGCTATTTTGACTTCCTTGAATTTGTTTATTTTTATCTTTAGTTTTGTATCCTTAGGGTTTGTCCAAAGCAATCTATGTGTGTCACATCCCAATTTCTCTCTAAGATATATAACCTATTTGATTAATGATTTATCATGATTGATTAGTTGATTAACTAATATTTGATTAAGCTTTATGTCTTATGATAATTATGGGATAGTTATGTGATGCTTAATTTACATGATTAGTTTGCTATGATTTATCAGTACTTTTATATTTTGAATATTATGATCATGTTTATTAATTATACAACATTATTTTATGGATATAATAATGTTTTGGTATAACTACCTTCATTGTTGTGAGGTGATGAAAGGCAAATCTGTCCTTTAGAGTGTGATGGGGGGAGAGCATCATCGAATAGGGTGGTTTAGATGGAGACATTGGGGATGATAGAGAATGAGCCCAAAAACCCTTGCACACACCATATAGTATATCATGTTTCATAATTAATTGTTTGAGATAGATAATGTAGCTTGTTTTAAGTTAATTTTCATTTAGATGATTGTTAATATGTTTTTTAGTGTGATATTGATTGTTGGTGATGATTATGTTGATTTGTTTGAGTGATTTCACTAATTTTAGAGGTTGTATGTAGCTTATGTTATATGATGTAATTATTTGGTTAAATGAGTGAATATGTATATGTTTTTACGTACCTCACTATCATATTAGGTATAGCTATGTAGTATAATAAATTGATGTTATGTATGCATTAATAAGTATATAAGGATTTCATTATTATTATTTTCTTTATAGGATTAAGGTAATAATAATTAAAATATTATTATAATATATGTATATCCTAATGTTAAAAGATATTAATAACATTATTTTAAAATGACATTGTATTTGATTTAGTGTTGACCAAAGGTTTGATATCCATATAGATTAAGATAAGATTGTTAAATGACTAAGGGAAATCATTATGTATGCATAATGTTTGTTTGAGGATGACATGGTAACTATTAACTATAGTCTTTAAAAATTATATTTGTGTTAACTATGCTATATAATCATTATGATTTTTGAGTATTCATTAGTAAATGCATGGAAAGTTAATGATTAATTTACTAAGTAGATAGTTGACATTACATGGAATAGCATGAAGATTATGACTTGTTATTTATTTGGTTTGGATAGTCAGATTTATGTTAAGTCAATGGCATGCAAATATTATTTAGGATATAAAATTATTATTTTATTTATTTATTTTGAAGTCGTGAGATGAATAGGGTTTCTAATCACTCGTTTACTTTAGGTTAACCATCATTCTACAAAAATAATGATGGAATTTTATGATGGCCTGCATGGTGGCATATTGTAGCATAGTATAGTTTTATTGAGCTATTTTTTCATGCATAATTTACAGTCGATTGAGTTGGCCATTAATGAAGGAAAAGGTGGTGGTGAGTAAGAGGAGGGAGAATAATAAATTAAATGAAAATAATGTTGTGAGACACATAGAACACATATAGGCAGTTGTTGAGAGAAAGGAAAAATAAGAAGGAATCTACGATAAGGAAAAGGAGATTTGACTTTCTTGGAAAAATAAGCAATAGTAACAAATTGATTTTATATTTAAATTATTGAGTGATAATGCTTGTTGGATTTGTGAAATTAATTGATTTGGGTTGATGGGATTTTCATTTATTTTAATATGAGTAAAAAATTTAACATGGTCTAAGCCTATAACCCAAATGGAAAATGGGTAGGTATATAGGTGTTCACCAACCTATGTGAAAGCTCTGACTTTGAACCCTTTATCAATTAAAAAAATTGATGAATGCATTTATGGTTTATAAATTTTAAGGGAATTTTAATAGGGTATTATGATTCAAGTTTGGTTGTCAAACTAGTCTAAAACCTAAGCTATAATGCTCAACTTTAAATAAAGATCATGTATGGGTTTTATGAGTTTGATTGTGCATATACTTAGTTATATTTTTGGGATATATATATATATATATATATATATATATATATATATATATAACATTCGACTATGTTTTACTAGGTTGGTATTTTTATTTTGGGAGAAATAAGTAATAGATTTGTATACCCTGTTGACAATGTAATAGTATATAAACATAATCTATTTTAATACATGTTGACTATGTAATAGTATATATACGTTATGTGTTTTTAAAATAGGTCAACTCTGTGTGTGTGTGTGTGTGTGTACTCTGATGTATACATATGTATATATTTGACCAAGTTCTTGATAAAATTATATATGCATATGCATATATATATATATATATATATATATATATGTATGTATGTATATATATATATATGAATTTGTATATATAGATACAACTATATAAATAGAAGGTTAGTGTTTCATTTAAGTTCTATTGGTAAAGATTTAGCATGGTTTTATATGGGTATATACTTAGTGTTATTATTAAAATCACGTAACTTGTAATATCAATAGGATCTGGATTTTAATCAGTATATGATGAATTAGTGAAATTACATTTGACTGAGTATATTTTAAGGCTGAATTATAATTATATCATTTGATTGAGTAATTAATTTCATAAAGAGGTTTATAAATATGAGACAAGGAAAAAAATCATAGTTTAATTGCATTCTTAGTCTCTGTGCAACTTGATTTAGATAAAAACAACAAAATTAGATTGTTTTTGGTTATCAATTATGGACTATGTAAACTTGGAATTGAATACATAGTCATGAATTTCATAATGTTTGATATAAAATACTTATTGGGAAAATTTGGAGTTACTCAACAATGAATGACCTGAACATCATAGAAAATAAAGAATGATTTAAACACAATAATATTCTATTACTCTCATTAAATTCTTCAACTTATTACTACGACATATTACAAAAACATATAGGAAATATGTTTCCTATATTTGGGATAGTGAGATCCCTACAATATCTCACATGAATAACCAATTGACTATATACAAAATATAATGTTACTGTAATATGTTTGTGTAACTAAGAAACTATATAAAACTAACCCATATAATATTGTTCTACCACACAAAAAATTATTAACATAATATTGTTTTAAATAAAAATATTTAAATTATTAAAAACTTAATAATTTGAACACAACCTAACATTCACCCCCTTGTGAAAATTATTAATCCCTAGTCTACACCACCTTAATGTGAACATGGGAAAAACATCAATCCCATATCTGCATCTGTAATCATGATTTGGTGATTTTCATAGGACAATCAAAAACCTTACTGATGGATTATATATGACTTATTAACAACTAAAATAGGATGGTTTTCAAGTGGATTACCAATAACCACAAAAAATGGTTTTACAAGTGGCTTATCACAAGCCACATCATGATGTATAGTACAGATACTAATTTTCTTCACTATCACATTTTTAGAGAAGTTACAGAGAAAATTTTTATTCAATTATTTAAAATGTGAACATGTATACATCATCTATTCTTATTCATACAAAACTAAAATAAAACACACAATTGGAAAGAAATGTACCACTAAAGTAGAACTGGCCCTGTTGTTAGTGGCTAACAAGAGGCTTTGAAACCTCCTACCTCCATTGCCTCCAACCTCTAATGAATGAAGTTGATTACTTAGTTGATGAAGTGTTGAAGCTCAAAATTGTCAATTCATTTTTATGATAAGGTCCACCCTCAAGATTGACATACTTTTTTCAACTTGGACATCAGGGTCACTCGAAAATGCATCCATTACAAAGAGAAAAATTTTAACTTTGACTTTTTGACATAAAAAAGACACTCCATATTGACATAAAAAATGACTCTAATTATATATTTTATTTGAATCAACATGACTAAAATCCCTATCTTGATGTGATCTAAATGAAAAATAGATCCATAATGACTTTGATACTTGAATTTATTTTTGATGATATAAAAGAAAATAACCAATTATTTAAACTAAATTTATGAAAAGAGCAAACTATTAACAAGACCCAAAGTAAATACTTTAATCAATGTATTTAATCCTAAATCTAAATAATAAAAATTAATGACCTTACTTTTTAAAAAATAATTAACCAAACTATTTCTAAAAAATAATTTAAGAAATAATTTCCAAGACTTAATTTGACACTTGAAAATGACATAAAACCAAACTTTCAACCTTAAAAGTAATAAAACAACTATGCACGAATTAGTTTTTACTTTCATGAACTATTTGAATATTTGAATCCATCTTCACCATCAATGGAATTTACTACTAGAGTACCTTCATATCATTCAATTGATCCACACATGGAAGAATGTTATTATAATGGTGGTTGGTAGAATGATCCTTTTGTATCTAAACATCGATCAGATCTAGTAAATCTATCTTGAAGTAACTTTAAAATTAATCAAGTAAATGACATAGTAAAACAAAGATATTCAATAATCCAATCTAGTCATTTATATGTTTATTTATTTTGCTTCTCCTTTGAGACTCCTACCTGCCATTGTAGAATGTTGTATTTGTGGGCAGAAATGAATTCAATGCTTTTTTGACTTGATATTTTAGAAATATACACAACCAAAGAGTAATAAAAAAATCCAAGTCTCTTCATCCCCTAGGCAAGTTGTATGATGAGATCAAATCTACGCTAAAAACATAGACTCATCGATTGTATCTGCAAGCTAATAATCCATCATCAATAGTTGAATCATGTAGGTTGAATGAATATGTATTATTATAGAATATGTGGCATTTTAATGGAAAGGTTAATATCTATAAAAAGAGGTGTCAATTAAGATAATTTTTCATGTTGAATCCACATGAATATATGCACAAATTAAGGAAATTGATTAGGTATTAATGTTCATAATGAGATGCCTATACTATAAAAGGAAACATATAACATGGATTTGATAAGCACCAATAACGTGAAGCTCATATTGAAGATTGATTCAAATAGAAATTATTATATGCATGAGTGGATACCTGGATATTACCCATTCAGGTCTATAAAGCTATAAAAATTCAAGAAACATATATATGACCAACTATGTAATACACCAATTACCCTTGACAAATACCTATGCTAAACACATTTTTTTAACATGTATAATTTACATTGATGCATTAATCAACAAAATTTATCTCATGAGATAGGGAAACATAGCTTGCAGTGGATCTTCCCCTTCATAGATTTAACAGATCATTTGCCTGCTTTGATACTCGATATTGGGAAAAATTAGAGTTACTCAATAATGAATGAGATGAACATCACAAAAAATAAAGAATGATTTAAACAAAACAATATTATATTAATCTCATTCAATTCTTAAAATTATTACATTTGACATATTAAAAATCTATGTAGGAAATATATTTCTTATAGTTGGGATAGTGAGATACCTACAATCTCTCACATGAATAACCAACTAACTATATATGAAATATATTTCTACTATAATATATTCATATAACTAAAAAAATTATATAAAACTAACCCATATAATATTTTTATTATTAATAACACTAATATATCACACAAAAACCTATTAATGTAATATTGTATTAACTAAAAATATTTACGTTAATATAAAATTAATAATGTGAACACACCCTAACAATATTATGTGTATGTATTGACCATTTTTTATATTCATATGAGTCAAATGTTGATATGTGATTTGATTGATGTGAATAAATATATTTGATGTGTAAATGGATGAGTGTGTATATATGGTAAATAATATTAAATTATGTATGTTTTTAGTGTTTTGGGATTTATATATTTATAAAAGGGGATATGGGGCTATTTTATTGATTGGATGTATATAGAATACTCTAAGTCATGCATAGTGGATGTCTTCTTAGAATATAATGTATACATAATTATACTCGATAATATATATATATATATATATATATATATATATATATATATATATATATATATAATACATCGCTATAGACTATGCTATAAATACATAACTATGTTATGATTGAAAACATTATTACCATATAGTGTGCAAATAGATGCTTGTATATATTTTAATGTTTGTATAAAAGCATTAAAATAATGTAATTAAGAGTTTTAAAACATATAACATATTATGATGTTTTGGACTAGATTTTGTTTTATTTGGAGAATATAAACAAAAATATAATCCTATGTTATATCAATTATTTCAAGGATGAAATAGAATTATATGTTACTTATGATATGTGTAAATAATATTTTAGATATAATCATTACCTAGATGGTTGTTATATTAAGCACTATTTTGTTTATGCTTATTATTCAGTGATCCACTAGATGACATTCAATTTATTAAATTGCCTTTGATAAAATAAATGTGTGTATTTAAATATTATGATAGTCTGGTAAAACTCAATGGGGTTGTTACATTGTGGTATTAGAGCTGAGGCTTAAACTCTAGTACTTGATGTGTTTACTAACACAAACTTATTCTCCTAATAAGTAGGAAGAATAATGATGGACATTAGACCTAAAGGTGAGGTTTTTTAGAGATGAAATCATTGAGTGGGGTGGTAAATTAGTGGTGACAAAAAATCCAATTCAATTTCCAAACCATTCAAACACTTAAGCATTTAATACAACCATTCATTAAGCATACACGATGTTTATAGAAATAAACAATGAAGATAATGCAAGATCACACACACAACACAAGATCTATGAAACCCTCTTGGGGAATAAAACCCACTCTCAAGCCTATAAACACATGGACTACTTGTCCTATAATATGATTACAAACATGAGATTGGTCAAGTCCTTCTAACCAAAATTTAGTGAAACACCTATTTCACAAGGAGCACCTACTCCTAAGATGATCAAGTCCTTCTAACCACTTGTTGGTCAAGTCCTTCTAACCAAAATTATTCAAACACCTATTTCACAAAGATAACCTTCCCCTAAAATGATCAAGTCATTTTGACCACTTTTTTTCATGTCCTTCTGACCTACATGTTTATCACCCTCCTGATAATTATGAAATGAACATCTCCTAATCACTAGTTGCCTACCAATTTGATGGAGATATAATGTATATCATCTCTCTTAAAATATGCACACTACATATTCCAAACTCTTATCTACCTCTTAAATCAACCACCAAGACCACATAGACATCATCTATCCTTCACTCACACTCAAGGCATCCAAAACATCCTTTTGAATCACTCAAGACCTCTTCTCTCATCTTTAATATTCAAACCTACAAGATCACTATTCTAACATCAAAAATATGACCTAAAGATCATACACATTCATAAACCTACTCTAATCTAAAACCCATCATGGTAATACACCCTTTCTTTTTTCCTTCACTCTACAAATCATGCACACACCTCTTCTCTCAGGTTTAGAAAGCACCACATTTGATTTCACCTTTTATATAGACTTCATGATTAATATCTTCTTATTCAAAATTTTGACTTGCCTTAACCCTTAAGGCTTATATCATATGAAAATACCATTCTCATAGGTTGGCCATAGCATCCATGGGTCACACTTAAGTAGCTACACCTTTCAATTAGTCCTGAGTAACCCTTATAGGTCTCATGCAGACCTATTCACCCATCTAACACTCCATTAAGCAATGTAGAAATAAAGGACCACTTTAAAAATCATAGGTCCACTCCACATGACCCCTTAGACATACTCAAATTATCACATACATCAAAACACTCATCTACATATGTTCAATCTACTTGAATAATAGCCTTGTACACAAGAACACTATGAATGAACAAACAATCAACTTCTAGGCATTTGTTCATATATAATATGGATTGGTCAAATCTCCAAAATCCATATAGATCATCTTCAAAGAGTCTATAACACTTTCAAATATATAATTTCCATTGAAACATCCAAATACCAATATAACAACTCAAAATATCCTTCTTAGGTTACTTACAAACCATGGTCAAACACACAATCAACTTTGGAGCTCTATATCTTTGTTTTTAAAAATAATTAGACCTTATAACTAGGTTATATATGTGTCATGAACTCCTCTATAACTTTTCTTTTTATTGAAACATCAAATTTTATATAGATCAAAAGTTATAGCTCAAAACTAAGCACTGGTCTATCCTTTGTTAAATTTAAATATTTAAATCCAAATGGTCACAATTAAACCTTGATCACTTAGAACACATCTCGCGTTCTTCACTCAGCTCGCACTATCAATCTTCTTTAGAATTAGATCAAAATTTAACTCATAGTGATACATTTTCCAAATGTTAAACTTCAAACATGTTGACCTCATCTCATGCACCCTTACAATATTGACCAAATGTGCACCATCGATCTCCATGGATCATTTAGGTCTTTATCTTGCATTGCTCACCATAATATCTTGATCAAAAATCTTATGATTACAACACTTGGCACCCTCATGTACCTTTTGAATACTTTACTATTAGTCCATACTCTTGTGTCACTAGGCAATATTTCATGCATTATTGACTCTTTGACTTGTCTTGCACCATTGATATTCATTAGTATGAGCATTTATTCATCATTGATCTTCTGTCAGATTAGAGAGCTTGTGACACTTGTTAGTAATATTTTGGCTAAGTATGAGAACATATTAAATTTGTCTAAGAAGCCAACTTTTCCCCTTAATAATTTTTACTATGATAAATTTCATGAGATGAAATTTGAACCATATGATCTCCTTACATATGGGAATGCATCCATATATCAATCTTCCTAGCCTTCTCTCTCAAGCCACCTAAATGACCACCAACATAACTTCATACCACTCACCAAATAGGAAACATGATCTAAATCAACCTAAGAACTCATCTTGAAACATCTGTGCCTTTATTTTTTGGAGAAACTAAGCAAAAACATCAAATCTTCACACTAGGCCTACCTAGACTCCTTGTAGCCCTACCTAGAACTTGCAGAGCCTAAAAATTTTAGTATACATACTTTCAAGACCTAAAAATTCATATATAGATCACTATCATATGCCTCCTTAACCAAACCAATTTTCATCACCTAGATCCTCCTTTAAAACATACTTCCTTCACAAATCTACTAGCTAATTAGGTCTCCATTTTGATAAAAACTTAAATAATTTGGAAAACAAAAACCTTAAAATCTCTATGAATCTTGATTTGACAACCAATTTTCTGATTCATAATGCAAACCACTTTTATATCATAGCCCAAACTCTAAAATATCAAAACAAGAAAGGTCAACAAACCTCCTTCTATTCAACGCCCACCTCTAAAACTTCTTGCACACCTGGAGACAATAGACCAAGATTTAATCCTTCAAAACTTTTAGAACCTTGAATTCCTATACCATGGATTTGATTTTTCTGAGCACCAAACTCTTCTTGGCATTCTATCAATCTCATTATGCCACCTAGCAAACCTTCAATCTGACCCTACAAACTACATGCACAACAAAAACACCTTATGACATCACTATGACCTCATCAAAGCACTTATCCCATCTTGACACACCAACTTCAACTAAAAATAGTCATATATTTACTTCTAGGACCTTCTAAAGAACACCACAACAACACTTCTCCACTGAAAGGAGTCTTTTAAGAATCATAAATAGAGACACCCTACTTCACATGGTTCCTTAGTATAATGTAAAACCAAGAGTTGCCCAAAATTCCTCATATTCATTCTCCTCTTTATTCATTTGATAATTACAGTTCTTCTTCTTATTCATCTTAGGCTTAAGATAAAAAACTTTCTCATCCACTACAACATTCTCTTTCTCTTCTAAGACTATATTGACAACACATGGGGATAACATAGATTCATGAGATACCTTTTTCAGTTAAAGAATCTTTCTTGCAATTTAGAAGTTCATCACTAGGTATTGACAATTAATTTTCTTTGCATGAAACTTACTCAGTAATGGTAAGATGTTCACTTGAATCCATACAGACCTCATAACTATCCTCAACTGACACTTTGGTCTTCTCCTTGATCTTGGTCTCTTCATTCACAACATGAGAAGATAATGAGAGATCTTGGCACTCTCTAACTTAAGTATCATTCTCTACCATAAAAAATAGATTACTTGGACCTATAGACTCATCATGACTCACACTTAACACCTTTGGTTTCCATGAGTTAACTTGCCTTCTTTCTTGTACTCTAGGAGCTTGCTTAAACTTATTTTGTCTTATATACCTTTACTTGTAGAATATAACAATGTGACATCTCTATTGACATTTGAAGTACATTATACCTTTCAAAAGAAGCTTATCCTACTTTTCCTATTTAGAACAAAATCTTGTAATATATCCATTATTTTAACAATTGAAACAAAATACTCCTTTTGAATAAGACTCACCTTTTAACTGATGACCCCCATCATAGTTCCATGCAAATTCATTTCTAACATGTCTCTTGCATTCTCTATATTTATGCCTAAACTCATTACATGTGTAATAGTAGCCATTGAAAATTGCATGCCTCATTGCAATTGGTTGTCTAATCTGATTTGTCTTCATTCTACTAGCATCTTCATTCCTTGATTGATTGTTGACCTTTAAGGTCTGATTTATATTAGTCTTCATCTTGTCTTGAGTTGCATTTTATGGTTCTTCTTTGTATTCAAGACAAGTTCTATCACTTGAATACTTTTGACCAGTCAAAATATTGTCTAGATCACTAGAACTTTTATTAAACTTGATAAATGATTTCACCTTGCTTGCAGACTTCTCTAAATCAGCTTTCAATGACTCATTTTCAATTACATACCTTGAACATTCATCTTCTTTATATTTTAGGCTTGTAGATAGGATTTCCAATTGACAACTAAGATTCTTGACTATATATTCATGCTCCTTAGTGTCTTCATTCATTCTTGTTTCATACACACTGAATTGATCCTCATAGTCCATTATTTGAGACTTCATCTTATTGTTAATCTTCTTATCAATCTTTAGTTCTTTAAGATCATTCATCAATTCAGTCTCAAAGTCCACCTCATCTTTATCATCATCTAAATCACTCCAATTAGACTCCTTTTGATATGAGTAACTTCCTTCCTCAACCATGAAGAGGTATTCATCTTCAATAGAACCATCATCTTCATGATCATACTCTAAGTCACTATCTTCATTCTTATTTGATGAGCTATAATCTTCTTCAGTGTAGAGACTCTTATTGTCCTTGAAGTACTTCTTGTTGTCATAATTTTTGAATCCTTTCTTAAATCTATCAGACTTGAATGATATCTTTCCATCATCATGACCTTGACCATGTTATTCATCATTATTCTTCTTATGCTTATGAGGGTACTTATTAGCAAAATGTTCTACCTCTCCATAATTGAAGTGTTTGAAGGGTAGTTTACCCTTATACTTGCCTAACCCTATTTTTAATTTCCTTATAAACAAATCAATTAGTTCATCTTCATCAATATCGGATATGTCATCCTCCTTGAGTTTATTACCTTGGAAATTATTTTTTGACTTCATTTTTATCTTGAACACTACTTCCTTCTTTGGTGGTATATCATCATTTACTCTCATCTCATAGGCACTAAGGATTCCATGCAATTCATCCATCTTCAACTGAGTAAGATCATGACTTTATTATATGGTAAACACTTCTGAATCAAACTTGAGGGATAGAGACCTTAATACCTTATTTACTATAGTAACTTCTTCAAGGTTCTCTCCAAGACCTCTAATGATGTTCACAATCTCATCAACTCTCTATAGAAAGGATACCACAAAATATTCTTCCTTCATTTTAAGACTCAAATTATCTTTGGTGAGTTTTCAACTTTTCCAACTTAACCTTTGAATCTCCTTCATAAATAGTCTTCAATTTATCCCACATTTACTTGATAGATATGCAATGGATTATCTTGGTGTATTTATTTTCTTAAATACCATAAGTGATAGCATTCATGGCCTTAGAATTGTTCTCAAATAAATTATTAGTTATATCACTAGATGGAGGATTAGTAGGTAAAAAAAACCATCCACAATATATTTCCAAGTGTCAAACCCCAAGGGACATGATGTAGGTCCTCATCCTCACGTTCTAAAAGGCATAATTGGATCTATTGAACATTAGTGCTTCTTAGTGTGAAAACTTCCTTTCATTTGATGGCTACACATATTGTACCCTAGATCTACTCCAAGATATCAATATTTTACCAAAGGACCTGCTTTGATACCAATTATTAGAGGTACAATCACTGAGAGGGGGTGGGGTGAATCAGTGGTGAAAAACAATCCAATTTAATTTCCAAACCCTTAAAACACTTAAGCATTCATTACAACCATTCATGAAGCATAAAAGATGTTTAAAATGAATTATGAAGATAATGCAAGATCACACACACAAAACAAAATCTATGTGGGAAACCCTATTTGGGAATAAAACCCACTCTTAATCCTATAAACACATGAATTACTTGTCCTATAATATGATCAAAAACATGATACTGATTAAGTCCATTTGACTTGAATTTAGTGAAACACCTATTTCATAATTAGTACCTACCCCTAGTATGATCAAGTCCTTATGACAACCTATTGGTCAACTCCTAATTAGCTTTATTGAAACACCTATTTCACAAAAAGAACCTACCTCTAAGATGATCAATTCCTTATAAACACTTATTGGTTAAGTCCTTTTAACCTAGATGTTGATCACCCTCCCAACACTTATAAAATGGACATCTCTTGATCACTTATTGTCTATGAATCTGATAGAGATACAAAGTATATCAGATCTCTTCAACAATATACACTACACAATCTACACTTTGATCTACCTCTCAAATCAACCACCAAACGCACATATACATAATCTATCCTTCACTCATACTCAAGGCATCCAAAACATCTTTTTGGATCACTTTAGACTTCTTCACTCATCTTCAATCTTCAAACCTGTAAGAGCATTATTTTAAAATAAAAAATATGACCTAAAAATCATACACATAGTCATCGACCTACTCTAATCTACAATCCATCACTAGTCATCCACCCTTTCTTTTTTCCTTTGCTTTACAACTCACACACACACACACACCTATTCTCTCAAGTCTATAAATCACCACGTTTGACTTCACATTTTATAGAGCCTTTATGATTATTATCTTCTTAGTCAACCTTTAGACCTACATTAACCCTTAAGGATTATATCATGTGAAAACATAGCTCAATACCATTATCATAGTCTGGTCATAGCATCCATGGGTCACCCTTAAGAAGCTATATCATTCAATTAGGCATGAGTATCCCTTATAAGTCTCATGCAGACCTATTCACCCATCTAGCACTCCATCAAGAAATTTAGAACTAAAAGACCACTTCAAAAAACATAAGTCGACACCACATGACCCATTTGACATCTTTAAATGATCACAAACATCACAGCACTCCTATACGTATGCTTAATCTACTCAAACATTAACCTTATATATAACAACACCATGAATGAAAGAAAATCAACTTCTATGAATTTATTCATATAAAATATGGAATTTTCAAACCTTCAAAGTCCATACAGATCATCCTCACAAAGTCTACAACACTCTCTAATAGCTAAGTCCCATTGAAACATCCAAATACCAATAGAATAACTCATAATATCCTTCTTGAGTCACTTATAGACCATGGTTAAACAAAATCAAAATTTTAGTTCCATATCTTTGACTGTATAAATAATTAGAGCTTTTAACTAGGTTTTCTAGATGCCATGAAGTCCTCTACAACTTTTCTTTTTACTACAACATCAAATTTTGTATAGATAAAAAGTTATGGCTCAAAAATTAAGCACTAGTCTTTCCTTCATTAAATTAAAATCTTTAAATCTAAATGGTCACAATTAAACCTCAATCACTTAGAAGACATCTCATGTTTTTCATTTAGCTCGCTCAACTCACACCATCAATCTTATTTGAAATTATCTCAAACTTTAACTCATAGTGTTCCACTATCAAAACGTTAAATCTTGAACATGTTGACCTCATCTTGTGAACCCTTGCAATATTGACCAAATGTGCATTGTCAATATATATGGATTATCCAAGTCTTTATATTATAGTGTTCACCTATAGATCTTGATCAAAACTCCCATGATTATGAAATCTGTAACCCTCACATGCCTTTTGAACACTTTTCTGTTAGTCCATACACTGGTACCACTTGGAAATCTTACATGCATTATTGACTCTTTGACTTTTCTTGCATTGTTGATCTTTGTCATAATTAACCATTACTCACCATTGATATTATGTTAGACTAATGAGCTTGTGATACTTGTCACCTACAAGTGCAACCTTTGACACATTAACTTCATATGCACCATTTATTTCAATATGTATGATTAAGTGCTTACTATTGGATCTTCTAGACTAATGACCTCAGACTTCAACATGATTAAACTTGACAGTCTCTATCACATCATAATCTACTTAGAATAACTTTAAAGCTTTATAACTTGTACTAGAAAACACTTCAAGATTCCAAATTTTTAGGGGACTTTCTTAGCACTATAGACAATATCTATATGAAATCCTTTGACTTTGGTTTACATTTATAAGTACTATAAATAAATGTTAAAACTTTTTAGTTTATCTATATTTGCATGACATACAGTGATGGTCTGGATAAGTATGGGAACATAGTAAATATATCTAAGAAGCTAATTTTTCCCCTTAATAACTTTTGTTATGTGAAATTTCATGACTTTAAATTTGAACCATATGATCTCCTTACATAGGTTAATTTATCCTTATATCAATCTACTCCTAGAACATTCAAACATGTGAAATACAACATCATCAATATGCCTACTTAGATTTTTCTATCACAAAACCAACTATGCCAAGATGAACATAATGAAGAACTAGATGAATATCAAGAATTTATATAAGATATCCAATCATATTTGACCTTTGATAGGACCCCTCACATATGTTTAAAACTTTAGATCCCTCCCTAATCATGCTAAAAAGTAAGATCAACCAAGCCTACTTCAAACATACTAGGAAAAACACATTACACACTTTGTCATTGATAATTAGACTATTAAGAAACTTTATCCACTCACCTAGACACTTTCATGACATAATTGACAAATTTACAAGATTACTTCAAATACTGAATCTCATTCTAATCCAAATCAATTTTTCATGTAAGCTACAAAGTTGGACCGAATCTTCATGACCATGCAAGAGACTAGCGACTGAATCATGGACCTAAAGCATGAAGTGCATGTCCATCAAGAGGAAAATGATTAGGAGGAACCTAAAGATAATATTTATAATCAAAAATATATTCAAGAGTGGAAGCATGAGGAAGTGCCACAAGATATGAGAGCTCAACTAGCTACAAAATTGACAAGTGACATGAAAAAGGTAAATCTACCCAAGTTTGATGGAACTATTGTGGGAGATGGAGCTGAAGCATGGCTAATAGAAATGAAGAAGTATTTTGAGATTGAAAATTATTTTGAAGTCATGAAATAAATATAAGGAGCTTATCATATTACTAGTAAAGCATCAATTATATGGAAAATAAGAAGCTTGAGATGAACCTCGACTAAACCACCACCACATGGGAATAGTTTGTGAACTATTTAGGTCATAATGGCTTCCACAATTATACTTTTATAAAAATATTATGGATTTATAGAATATTAAGTAAGGGTATTTATCAGTGAATGAATACTAGGAGCAATTCACCAAGCTCCTTAAGTATTTACCTTAATATCAGGTGGATGAGAGGTTTAGAATTAGGGAATTCATCATGGGATTCAAACCCCAAATTGGTTGTGAAGTAGATGTGTATGGTCCATCTACCATGGATTATGTGTTTAATAAGGTAATCAAGCAATAACATAAACTTAAAACTCTTTCACAAGTCATATATAAGTTCAAAAAGAAGTTTGGAAGTTTTAAACTAGCTTTCAAAAATAAGAATTGGAAGTAGAGGAGTGGAGACTCCAAGGGCTAGTTCAAGAATTAGAATGCCAAGTTTAGTAGTGGTTTAGGGAATAAGAAACCTAGTAATGGTATTAAGGGTGGTTTTAAGGGAAAGTAACAATCTGAGAAGAAATGACCACTTGGAGGTTACTTCATTTATGGAGGTGACCATTTTTCTCGAGAATGTCCTCAAGACAAGTCAAAGAATAAGGATTTTACTTCTCAGTAATGTATATTCCAATAATGGATTCATATAGCTATTGAAAATCATTAGGCTGAGTATTAAGCTTCACCCATAGAACTATTAGGTATTTTATTCGATCATTCATTTTATATTTTTATTGACATGGGAGATAGTTTCATTTCTCCTAGAATGTTTAGTAAATTATCTTTAAAAGTTAGAGTTATGGAAAATATATGGTCAGTATAGTATGGTAATGCGTCAAAGGTCAAAGTTGACAAGTGTTTAGTCAAATTTGAGATTAGGTTGTCTGAGTTAACTATAGTAGTATATTTTTTTATATCACTGTTGGGATCATATGATGTGATCTTAAAAGTCAATTGGCTTCCAAATCATAAAGGCAAGATTAATTATTATCTAAAGAAGGATGAGTGTCAATATGTTTTAAACACAACTTTAGGGTGAGATAAGGGATTTGATGTTAAGGTTGATTTATGCAATTCAACTGAATAAATCTCAAAATAAGGAATGTCATTCATTCATCATTAAAATAAATGAGATGGAGGAGTCTAAGGGACCATCTATCAAAGATTATCCTTTTCTAAGAAAATTTCATGATGTGTTTCCAAAATAATTACCAAGATTACCACCCAAGCATGAGTTTTATTTCTTGATTGATATCATACCTAAATCAGAACTATATTTTAAGGCATTGTACAGAATGACAACCACTAAATTGGTAGAGTTAAAGGCATAACTTTAGGAGTTTTCAATAAGGTTGATTCAACCAAGTGTGTCACCATGGGGTACACCAATTGTCTTCATGAAGAATAAGGATGGTACTCTTCTCTTGTGTATAGATTATAGGATGTTGAATAAAGTAACAATCAAGAACAAATATCCATTACCATACATTGATTATCTCTTTGACCAAATTCAAGGAGAAATAGTCTTTTCTAATTTTGATCTTAAAATAGGATATCATTAGTTGAGGACCTGTGAAGAGGATATTCTTAAAATAACATTTAGAACTTGATATAGGCATTATGAGTTCATAGTGTCACCATTCTAATTGATAAATACTGTAGCAATATTTATGAATCTTATGAATAGTGTGTATAGAGATTAGATGGATCATTTTATTTTGTCTTTCTAGATGACATCCGTATTTATTACAAGGATGGGAAAGAGTATGTGTAACATCTAGAACTAGTTTTATAGTGTTTGTAAAGGCACAGGTTGTATGACAAGTTATCTAAGTGTGTATTTTTCCAGAATAAAGTGTAGCTTCTAGGACATATTATCTAGGAAGGTGGTATTTTAGTGGATCTATCAAAGATAGGAGCCATAATGGAGTGGCCAACACCAATTAATGTGCATGAGGCAAGAATTTTTATGGGATTAGTAGGCTATTACAAAAAATTAATTCCTAATTTGTCTAAGAAAGCTAATCCAATTACCTCTATTCAATAGAAGAATCAGATTTTTGTCTAGTCAAATAAGTGTGAAGTAGCCTTTCAAGAATTGAAAAGAAGGCTTACTTCAGCACTAGTGCTAAGAGTTCCCAACCCTAATGGTTAATTCTCAGTGATCACTAATGCATCTAGGGATGGAATTGGTGGATTTCTTATGTAAGATGGATTAGTAGTAGCCTATGAGTTTTAGAAATTGAGTCCATATGAGGTGAATTCCCCTCATGACATAGAACTTATGATAGTTGTGCATGATTTTCAAGTTTAAAGTCATTATTTATTAAATAAATCAAATGATCTCAAGATTTATAACTTAGGAATAAAGTATATCTTCACCCAACCAAACTTGAATTCTCATCAAAGATGATGGTTAGAGTTCTTTTCTGATTATAATTTTGATATTAATTATATCAAAGGCAAGGAGAATAGAGTATCTAATGCTCTAAGCCATAGGAGGTATGTAGTATCTATGGCCACTATTAGGAGTTCTTTTTGAGATAAAGTAATCAAATTATCCCTAGGAGATGAACTATAAGATCAAGTTAGGAAAGTGTTAATGAGAATGCTCAAAATCTTAGGTATAATTGATTCAAGATAGAGAGTGATGATCTTTTAAAGTACAACAATAGGATGTATGTGCCTAATAGAGATAATTTTAAGAATATGGTGTTAAATGAATTGTATAATGTCCTATATTCAAGACATCTAAGAGTAACCAAGATCATGACTGAGCTCATAAAACTCTATTTCTAGAAAATAATTAAGTGAGATGCAATAGATTTTGTGTTTCATTGTTTAGAATGTTAGCATGTGAAATCTAAACATGTGCATCTAGATGGATTTCTATATCCACATAATATACCAAAATGGAATTGGTAGGTAATTATTATGGACTTTTTATAAGGGTTGTCATTATCATAGAGCTGACATGACATGATCTTAGTTGTAGTAGACAAACTAACCAAGGTATCCCACTTCATACTAGGTAACTTGATAGATGATAAACTATGCTTATGAATATATTTGTGAAATTAGTGTATTGATTTCATGGTTTTCTAGAGAAGATCAATTCAGATCAAAGTATGAGGATGAATTCTAGGTTTTGGTTGACTCTAAATTTAGCTTTAGGGATGCAGTTAAATTTCAACACTACTTATCACCCATAAATTGATAGATAGATGGAGTGAGTTAATGAAGTTTTATAATATATCCTTCATATTTATTTCATGGATTATTAATACAATTGGAAGGAGTACCTTACATTGGTTGATTTTGCTTACAACAACTCATACTAATTAACATTAAAGATGGCTCTATTTGAGGCATTCTATAGAACGTGTAGAACACTAATAAGTTGGGATAGGTTAGAAGATAGGGTAGTCTTTAGACCTAAGATGCATTCATAAATGTAAGATCAAGTTAGGAAAATTAGGTAGAGTTTGGGTGATTTCAATGGTAGACAAAAAAATTATGCTAATCTGAAGAGAATATCTAGGTAGTTTTTTATATGTGATAAAGTGTTCCTATAGGTTAAGCCTTAAAAAATCTCAATTAAATTTAAGAATTTAGCAAAAAATTAACTAAGATGTGTATAAGCCTTCAAGGTTTTGGAAGTGGTAAATCTTATAGTGTATAGGCTTGTATTATAACCAGCTCCAACTCTTTTGCATAATGTCTTCCATGTGTCTTATCTTACAAAGTATGTTGTTTATTCTTCACATGTGTTGGATTGGAATGGTTTGCAAGTTCTATATCCTAGGGTGGTCATGGTAGAATAAATTAGAATAATTTACACTCACAAACTCAATTTGTGTAATAGAGAAGTGTCACAGTGTAAGGTCTAGTAGGATGAATATTCTAAATATAGTGCCACTTGGGAGGACTATGATGAGTTTTATAGGTTGTTTACATATTTGTTTACTTGATTAGACATTTCATATTATATTATATTATATTATACTAAATAATGTTTTAAATTTATAACTTGTGTTTGAATTAATGTCATTAGGATGATGACCAGCTTTAGGAGGGAAGGATGTCACATCCTAATTTCTCTCTAAGCTGAATAACCTATTTGATATGTGGATTATCATGGTTGATTAATTGATTAACTAATATTTCATTAAGATTTATGTCATATGTTAATTATGGAATAGTTATGTGATGCTTAATTTACATGATTAATTTTTTATGAGTTAGCAATACTTTTATACTATATACATTATGATCATGTTTGTTAATTATACAGTATTACTTTATAGATGTAATGATGTTTCAGGCTAACTACCTCCATTTTTGTGAGGTGGATGTGGGATAAATATATCCCTCATAATGTGATGGAGGGAGATCATTATCATAGAGGGTGGTTTATATGGAGACATTGAGGGATTATAGAGAATGAACCCAAAAACCCTTGCACACACCACATAGTATATCATGTTTCTTAATTAATTGTTTGAGATAGATAGTGTAGCATGTTTTGAGTTACTTTTCATTTAGGTGATTGTTAATATGATTTCTAGTGTGATATTGATTTATGTTAATGATCACGTTGATTTGTTTGAGTGATTTCACTAATTTTAGAGGTTGTACATGGTTTATTTTGTATGATGTAATTGTTTGGTTGAATAATTGAAAATGTATAAGTTTTTACTTACCTCACTACCATATTGGGTATAGTTGTGTAGTATAATGATTTGATGTTATGTATTCATTAATAAGTATATAAGGATTCCATTATTGTTATTTAATCTATAGGATTAAGGTAATAATAATTATAATATATGGATAGCCTAATGTCAAAATATATTGATAGAATTATTTTAAAATGTCATTATATGAGATTTAGTGTTGACCAAAGGTTTGATATTCATATATAATAATACAATTAATATATTTTTAAATGACTAAGTTAAATCATTTTTTTTCATAATATTTGTTTGTGGATGACATGGTAACTATTAACTATAGTCTTTAAAATTCATTTTTGTATTAACTATGTTATATAATCATTATGATTTTTGAGTAATCGATAGTCATTTTATGGAGATTTAATGATTAATTGACTAATTAGATGGTTAAAACTACATGGAATAGCATAATCATTATGACTTGTTGTTTATTTGGTTTGGATAGTTGGGTTTGTGTTAATTCAATGGCATGCAAATATTATTTAGGATATAAAATGATTATATTATTGATTCATTTGGATGTCTTGAGATGATTAGGGTTTCTAATCACTCTAAAAATTTGATTAACCATAATTATATGAAAATCATGATGGAGTTTTGTTATGTCTTGCATGGTGGTAGATTGTAGCATAGTGGAGTTCTAAAGAGTTATTTTTGCATGCATAATTCTTAGTCAATTAAATTGGTTGTTAATGGAGTATAAGGTGGTGGAGAAGGGAGAAGAATAAAATAAAGAAAAGGAATTTTATGAGACACACAACATTTATATGTGGATTAGTATAGAGAAAGACAAAATAAGAAGGAATTCAGGCTAAGGAAGAGGAGATTCAACTTTCTTGGCAAAATAAGCAATAATGATAGGTCAGTTCTAAATTTAAATTACTGAGTGATAATGCTTGTTGGATTTTTGAAATTAATTGATCTGGGTTTATGAGATTTTCATTTTTTAAATGATTAATAATAAAATTAACAATGTTTTTATGTAGGTATGTGGATGGCTCAGCCATCCACAATATCCTACATCTGACCCTATAACCCAAAGGGCAAAGGGGAAGGTCTGTAGGAGTTCACCATGTTTGTTACACCTATGTGAAATCTCTAACTTTAAACCCTTTATAAGTTCAAAAAATATGATGAATGCATTGGTTTTTTATACATTTTAAGGGCATTGGAATAGGGTCTTATGATTTGGGTTTGATTGTCGAACTAGTCTAGAACCTAAGCTATAATGGTCAAATTTAAATAAAGATCCTATATGGGTTTTATGAGTTTGATTGTGTATATACTTAGTTGTATTTTCGAGAGAAATACAATATTTATATACATCATTTGACTATGTTTTATTGGGTTGCTATTTATTTTGGGAAAAATAATCTATTTATTTTTATACCCTTTTGATTATGTAATAGTATATATAAACGTAATATGTTTTAATACATGTTGACTGTGCAATAGTATATATATGTTATATGTTTTCAAAATGGGTCGATTGTGTGTGTGTGTGTGTGTGTGTGTGTGTGTGTGTGTGTGTGTGTGTGTGTGTGTGTGTGTGTGTGTGTGTGTGTGTGTGTGTGTGTGTGTGTGTATCTCTTTGTGTGTGTGTATGTGTGTGTGTGTGTGTGTACACACACACACACTATGATGTATACATATGTATATATTTTTCCAAGTGCTTGATAAAATTATATATACAAATTTGTATATATAGATACAACTATATAAATGGAAGATCAGGATTTCATTTATTTTTTTTTGGTAGAGATTTAATACAGTTTGATATGGGTATATACTCAGTATTATACTTAAAATCCTATAGATTGTAATATTAATGGATTTTGGAGTTTAACCAATATATGATTACTAGGAAAAATTGCATTTATCAATTAAAGTTTATAAATTAGGTACTTGGTGTGTTTTAAGGTTGAGTTATAATTATATCATTTGACTAAGTAATTAATTGCATAAAGAGTTTTATAAATCTGAGATAGGGGGAAATAATTCATAGTTTAATTGAGTTTCTTAGTCTCTATGCAACTTGGTATAGATAAAACAACAAAATTGGATTTGGTTTCGGTTATCAATTATGGACTATGTAACTTGGAATTGAATACATAATCACAAATTTCACAATGTTTGATATAAAATATTGTGTGTATGTCTTCACCATTTTTAATATGCATATGAATTAAATATTGTTATGTGATTTTATTAATATGAATATATGGATTTGGTGTGTAAATTGGTGACTATGTATATATGGTAAATCATATTAAATTTTGTGTGTTTTTAATGTTTTAGGATTTATCTAGTTATAAAAGGGGCTATGGGTATATTTTATTAACTGGATGTATAAAAAATACTTGAATTCATAGATAGTGGATGTCTTCTTAGAATATACTATATACAATATAGTATAATTATGATATTTAAATTGTACTCGAGAATTTTAATATATATAATGTTAAAAATACATGGTTGTGGACTATGTTATAAATTTGTATTTGATTTTACCATTTATGTGTGTGCATGTGTGTACACATCTATGTTATGCTTGAAAATATTATTACCATACAATGACCAAATGGATGATTGTATATATTTTAATGTCTGTATAAAAGCATTAAAATAATGTAATTAAGAGTTTTAAAACATAAATCATATTATGATGTTTTAGACTAGATTTTATTTTATATGTGTAATATAAATAAGTATATAAGTCTGTGTTATAATGATTACTTCAAGGATGAAATAGCATTATAAGTTACTTATGATATAGGTAACTAACAATTTAGATATAATCATTATTTGGAAGGTATGTTATATTAAGGATTGTTTTGTTTTTTGTTTATTATTCAGTAATGAACAAGATGATATTGGATTCATTACATTGCATTTGATGGGCTAAATGTGTGTATTTAATATTTTTATACTTAGCATATTTTTATCATCTAAAGGGAAATATTTTGAATGAATCTATTATTTTTTATATTATAATATATTTTAACCAAATCTCACATTCATGACTCTAAATATGTAGTGGACAGAGTCCACTATCTTAATTAGCACCATCAATGCAAGATGAGGTGTAATTTAATTGAGTGGTGTGTATGAATTTGACTGATCTTAGAGATCATTAATTATTTAAAATATTTTCCAAAGTAATGTTTTAATTAAAAAAAATTATTTCATATATTCATATAGTTTTCATATTTGTGAGATATCATGTTAGAATGGATTTCTTAATGATACACATTATGTATTAGATATCTTCGACACATGGGTTTTGGTTTGTCACTCTATATTCTTGCACTATTATTATCTACCCATACGTGAAGGGAGGTGCATATCCTAGTTAGGATATAGTTTGGGGGATCTATGGTATGTGGTTGGTGTGGAAAAGCATTTGGATGATGTTCTCCCTCCTAGCTAGAGTACTATACTAGGGACTACACTTCAGATTACAGAATTATACTTGATTCAAAGAGACTCTTGAGTCATGGAGACTCTACTCTGTGGAGCTTTGTATCATTTTTTATTATTTGAGATATTATTATATATTGTTGAAAACTATAACATTTATACATTATACTTATACAACAGTAGCTATAATGTTATATCAGTTGTGGCTGAATTTGTACTATTTCATTTATGATTAGATGTAGTATTTATTAGTTATTAAGCATTGTTCATGATTTTTATATTTTTTCATGGTGATCCTTAGATAAATGGATGAGCTATAAAATTAATGGTTAACTAAATGAATGTAGTTAGTTAAATATCACTAATTAGATTTCTCATGGTGAAATCTATATCATGAATATGTGTAATTAAATTTTAAAAAAAAATATTATATTCTGGTAAAATGCAATGGGGTTGTTGTAATGTGATCTTCATGATAAAAAATAAAAATATAACAAATAACCATCCAATGATAAATTCAAGTCAAGGTATGTATATATTAATTTTTTATTTTAATTATTTTTTTATTTATCATTTTAGTTTATCCTTATAATGCAATTTATTTAGCTCAATGTTGTGTGTGACTATGTTAATTTAATGAAGCACCATCCCATGTTACATCTACATGACATTTGATGATCTTCAAGTGGGGCATATGTATATACACAATATTTTTAAACTTTATCAGTTATAGATGTTTTATCTCTTACAAGAACCTATCGAATCTCAATCTCTTTAAGTGCACACCTTAAACGATGCATTGGGAAAGGGGTGGGTAGACATTTGGTGCTTCACAAAGAGTTTATTCCCTATACTACCACCTAAAACCAATACAAAACTCTCCTTTACATTTTCCTGAGATTTCACACCTCTCTCACACTCTTCTCTAAACAACTCACTACCTCAAATAGCCTCTACCTAAGTAAAACCCCTTGTTAACATTTACTAAACATAGTCGATTGGGCTGACCTAGTTTATGGAATAATACACATTTTGAGATTGAGTTGGCCTAGGTCAACTTATTTCAGGATATAATAACTTTATTTATCACCTAACAAGGTCGACTAGGCCAACTATATTGACTAAATTTTTAGAAAGGATTAAGGTAAAATTAGGCAATTTATACCTATCTTTCACCTCTTTTCCAATAGAGAGAATCATTCATTTGTGTTTATTTATCTATATTTTTTCCATTTTACTTAAGGATTCATTAATTAGGGTTTCATGCTTATTTGAGGAAAAACTTTTTCTTATGAAAGATTGAGATTTCACTAGAAGGTCCTTGACTAGATTATAATCCATTGTCCATCCTTAGATTCTTTAAAAATACACAAAAACCTATTATAAATCACCATTGGCTAAGGGAAAGGTATAGACTCAATGGATTCATCTTCAAGATAAGTATTCTTGACTCTTACTCATCTATTTTAGTAGATATATTTATATGGATAACGACCAATGTCTATATTGTCTCTCCTTACTTAGGATTAACTCTACATTTACTTGAGCACAGTTTTAATTTACATGTTTATTTTTTATGTTTATCCCCCATTTTTGTCATAAGATTTAATGAGCACTAGATTATATTTACTTTATTATTGCATTATTAGACCTATTAAGGGTTATTGTGTGGTGTTTATTGACTAGAGGTTTTAGAACCCTCTCTAGCCACAGTATATGATAAAAGATCCCTTAGGTAGGTTTAGTGGATCCATATTGGTCATGACCCTAATTATCTCAATATTATTAGTGGTTTAGTTAAATGATTTATCTTATTTAAGTTAATATTGATTTATATATCAACTTCACTTCCACTTGCATAAATTATGTATGTGTTTTGTAATGCATGATCTTTTGTGAAATCTATTATGTACCTTACTCACTTGAACCCTATCTTGATGTGATAATGATGAATAAATATAATAATAATGAAAAATTGGTTAGTGGTTAAATTTTTGTTTAACCTTAACACCTCTTATGTTGATTGTTGCCTACAAATAAATACACTGAAGAGGGATCAAACTCTGTGTAGTTCTCCCATGCTACAATGGTGTGTGTGAAATATTATTAAACTGATAAATTATGGTGTAATCCTAGTATAATTATTTTGATTCAACTATGGCTTGTGACATTTGATGGGATTCAAACTTATCTAAGGGTTATTAGGGCTAGATAGACTTTGAATTGGGAAGAATATGTGTTTTTTCCTCAATGTGTAGTTATATATTCTAGTGTTTTTCCATGTGTGAGCCCCTTGTGTATAAAATGTCTTGAAATGTGAATTTATAATGATATTCTAGGAAATTACCTAAATGGGGCTTGTGAAAAGTGTGGGATGACCCATTATGTAATTTTTATTTTGATAAAATGGTCATTATTTTGTGGGAGGGTGTGGTTGACAGAATTAGATGCTACTAGTCTGATGGATAGTCCTAAAGGAGATAACTTGTATGGAAAGTATACATAGCTAAGTTTAATGTTTGAATTAGTCAAAAGATAAGCTTAGGTTGTTTGGAGTGAATGTTAGGAATAATTATGTATCTATATTTTCTTGAGGTAGGGATCATCTACATAGAGATAGAAGAATGGCTACTTAGAGATGTGTAATTGGGCATGATCTAAGTGTGTGCAAGAGAATTTTCAAAAGTGCATTATTTTAGTGTTAAATGGTTATTAATATGAGTATGTTTACCCCTATTTTAATATTAATTTAATAAAAGTGAAATAATTAGATTAAAAGAAAGTTATACTTGAGCTTATGTGTGTTTATTAGGCTTGGATTTAGGCCACATGATGAACTATGCTTCATGAAAACCTATAATGAAATAGGTATATATCATTCCCTATTTAACATGAAAATATAAATTCAGAGACAAATAAATTTATAAATAAAATAAGATAGAATGAATAAACCTAATTGGGTATGTGAATTATTGTTTTATCTAGTGAAAAATGGTGAGTAGAGAGAGTGGGACCTTTGGACATTTCTCTTTGTTGAATATCCTGGATTGGATTATGCATGCCATAATCCCCATTCATAGGTGAGTGTGATTAATAAATCAAGGTATAATTTATTCCATCATTACATACATAAAGTATTAAAGTATCTTGAAATCTCTATATGAATTCCAATGGGTTATTTATGGTACAAAAATGGTGAAAATGGGGTGAATCAACTTATACAAATGAAATAAGATTTATTTATAGTGAAAAAAATATTAAAAAAATAACATGATATGATTATAGTGTATACAATGTAGATAATGACATATATTTCAATTCCATCTATAAATCTAGTGCAAAACTAAGTATGGATGTGATAATGTGCCATGCACATGCCCCCAATCTGATATTTGGGTGTTTATGGATTCTAAAATTAATTAATATCATTTGATTTATGATACAGATACCTATGCAAATTATAGAACACATGCCACACATTATTTCCCCAATCTAAGAAAAATAAAAGAAAATGTTGAGTATTCATCCAATATAATTTTGCATACCTATTAAAATATATACTATAATTGATTATGACTTTGATAAATTTTATAAATCACTTTTTTTACTATTGGGACAATACTGCATTATTTTGGACATGATTGGCCTATGCCCTTGTCCAAATGGAGCATTATTATCTAAAATTACTTTATGAGTAAATTATAGGAGTGAACTATGATCAATTGAGCAAATATTTTATTATTTTTATCTATGTGCTAGGTTATTTTAACTTATTCTCTATTATGATTCATTGTGTATAGCCACTATTTTGAGGTGAGTTGTGAATCCTACGTAATAACTAAACTCAAACTAATAATTTATGTAAATGATTTTATGTAAGAGATTAAAATATGAGTCTCAATTATACAATTGGAGATAATGGCATCATCATAGATAAAATGAGAAATATAGTAACATAACATGCATGTGTAAGCAAGCATACATATTGTCATTTAAAGATAGATGTTAGCAATTAGGAACATATTGAATAAGTGATCATATACTAAGTAATTAAAATTGAAAAAAATAACTCTAGTGTATATGCATTAGGTCCATCATGGCATCAAAAAACTAGAAAGATGCATGATGTTGATCATGGCATCATAAACTAGGGAAACAAAAGTCATGGCCATAACATATACAAAAGAAACACACCAAAAAACACATAACTAAGAAAGAAGGCCAAGGGATTAGATACAAGGGACATGTTCAAATGTCACTCACACACATATAATCATACAATAGGCTTAGATTCACAAACATGGAAATGTTTAAATGTCCATAATTAGAAACACAAAACACACACAATACATGAGGCTTAAATGTAAACACTAAAATCATGCATGAAGAATTTTTTGGTGGTCCATTTGGCACAACACACCAACTCTATGAGGAAAAGGAGAGGAAAGACACAACTCATGAGGATGACCCCTTATCTTCCACCTCTATTGAAATGAAGTATAATTGACAATAACCTCACCAAGGTCTATGTATACATAGTCATGGTGATGTAGATACCTTAGCTAGTTTATGAAAGTTATTCCATTTTAAGGGGACTTTTTAAAATACGCTCTGATATCCATAAAATAAAATTAGACTAGGATAATCTTGAATCATTTATATTTCCCAATGAACTCCTCATTGAGAAACACTTATCTCTAACATACTATATTAAATAATTCTTTAAAGGAGACAAGCAAGGGATAAACAATACAAATGAAGCATGATAGCACTGATTGAAAATTAGTCTAATCTAAAACAAAACTAATAGTTTATAAACAATGTCAAAATATGAAGGGTAAAGAGAAAGAGAAATGAGCCTATAATACAATGCAAATATGTCTAGTTCATTCAAATAGACAAATCCCATTAAACCACTCTTCAGTTTGATCAGTATTCACATAGTCATAAACAAAGATGGTGCTTAAATGTTGAGGGAAATTGACTATGAATAAAAATAAAAACAATTACATTATTAATATAAAAATTATGAACATTAAACTTAAAACATTTAAATTTAAAGATATTTAATGAAATAAAAAATGTTTGGGGTTCACCCTTTCTAGCTGAAACTATATAAATGTGTCAAAATAATATAGTTCACAAAGAAAGAAACTAACTAGGAAATCAAAAACAAAAATAAAAATGGAAAGAGTGTACGTTTATTATATTATATCCTCTAAATCTAAATGAACCAACCTTTATCACAAGGAAGAATTAGTGTTATATGGACTCTCAATATAATAAGTCCCCATCTTAGCCCATAAATGGACGGTTATGATAGCTCAATAAGATGGGTCCACCTAAGGATAACTCAAGCTCTATTTTGACCATGATCAAAGTGGCATTAACCATGATAACTAAATTCTACTTGAATCCTTCATATTAGAATTCCCTTGGGATCATTTTTTTTATTTCAAGTTGAACACATCTTATGGTTGGATACCACACCTTGTTGAGGCATATTTTATATTTTACGAGATTTAATTTATCCTAAAGTGCACACCACTTAATTGGTTAATGAAAATACCTAATTTACTAGGGACTTTATGTCCCAAGATCCTTCTTCTACTATAAAAAATAATAACCTAATAATGTTAATCAAAGTGGATCCACAGTCTAGTTTTTGGGCATTATCAACCTTAATAGGCTAAGATGATCATCAAATTCAAGCTTGAACTCCTTTGATGGAGGTCCATGTATCCACCTCAGTAAATATGTGTCATTGGATGATTCACATTTCTCCACAATTCCTATGTGTCTTTGTGAGTTGGGGGCACGCTATATAGTGACTCTTCTTTGTTTTATTACTTGGTTGAGTAACCACATCCTCTAAATTTTCTCTAGTTATAGTGTAACAAAATCTCACTACTTGGCATGATCACGCTTACTTGGTACTTGTTGGTCTTATCCTAATGTAACATATACTCTTATTTGTTTAGTGACTTAGGATTTTAACACATGGCCTCATATTAAGCATCTAAATATTTGATGCATATCTAAACCATTTTTACCAACCCAAGGACATGGTGAAGCAAGATCTTACCAAATGAAAGTATCCCATTTACTAGGGTGATCATTAAAGATAAAAATGTCCTAACTACCCCTAGGTCATAGTGAAATAAGATTATACCATATGACATAATAATGTTCACCTACTTGATATCCTTATTATCTCAATAGTATTAACCATCATGGGGCCATAGTGAAGTAGGATCCTATGACATGGTATAATTTTATTCACCCAGAAGATCATAGGCAAGCTTGAGGTTTAAAGTGGCCTAGGTAATTAAAGGGGAAAGATAATTATATGTGGAAACATCCCACCTACCTAAAATATGACAAGAGAATGAAGCACATACATACCACCCAATGATGTGGGGAGATTATATATCACCATGTGGCTACATCTTATGCATTTGTATCTCAAAATATTGTAAAGAGAAGGAATTCATTAGGATTTAAATTTTCAAATAAAAATGCCTAAGTAAACGTGAAAATAAAGGCCTCTTTTATCCAAAGCCACATTAATCCATTATACATTTAAAAATGACTAAATCCTTAAGATAAAATAGTAAAAACATTAGCCATTTACATCCAAAACCAAAATAGAAAAGGACAAAGATTAGATAGATTTAGTGAAAAAACTACCAAACTATCAAACTTTAATGCCAAATTATCCCAAATCCTACAACCAATTTGAAGTATAATCCTTGAAAAGTGACCCAAACTATAGAAATTAAAGTTCATTTTTTATCCCAATGATATTATTAGTTTTGATAGGATGGACATCTATCAAATTTAAGATCATGGATTGTTGACATGGATGTTAGTGTGACCTTTAATTGGAATTTTCATGCCATGTGGTGATTTTATAATCATTTGGGGCTCAATTGGGGATTCATCATATTTTAACTATCCTATAGTTGAGATTCATCAAGATCATGCCACGTGAAGTTATCTTACTCATTTAGGAGGTCACAATACCTAGCTCAAAATCTAAGAGGTATTGACTGCAACAAGGCACCAAGATCATGACAAGTGGCATAATATTTGGCATTTGGGAGATTGGTAGTGTGTTTTATGTCTATGGATTATATGGGGATGTGAAGATCCTAGATCATGTCATGTGCCATCATCCCACTTACTAGAGACCTTGTTTCCAACTTGAAGTGCACTAACTACCTCAGGGTCCTAGAGAAATGAGATCTCACCATGTGGTGTGATATCACTTACCTTAGAACTAAGGGAAAGGCATGATGATTAAATCATCTTGAGGAAGTGAGGAAGTATAATGATGATAGTTTTCATCATCTTGGGTATCCAAAATCTTGGGGTGCTTGGAAATAAACTAAGTCTTGAAATCTTGTGGAAGAGTGAGTGGGTGATAAGTGGCATCTCCACATTTACCCAAAGCCTAAAAAAACTAAAATTAGCCATTATATTTTACAAATAAAATTAATTTTTAGAGTATGAAGTCCCAAATTTTAAAATTAAACAACTAAGTATAAATAAAAAAATGGGCAAAGGGGGGAGAAGTTGGTGAATATAAATAACCTTTTTTCCCAACACAAGGCCAACATTGGTCAATCAAATAGAAAATAACTAGGGCCAAAAATAATGCAAATACTTGGCCATTTTTGTTCTAAAAAAAGTAAACTACCTTATTTTATAAATCTTCTACTAAATCAGTCCATCGAGAAGCAAGTGACTAGGTTCAAAGATAAAAAATATGAAAAAATTTAGTCACTTTAATCCAAAATAATGTGAAAATGGGCTGAAAAATCTAAGGAAAGAATATAGAAACTCATATATAGATAGATAATTTATTTTACAATTTTTTCTAATTTTCAAAATTATTTGGATGATATTTTAGGGCTGATTTAGCAACTTACAATAGTCTAATTTTATTGGTAGCAATGAGGGTTTCATGAAAATTTAGAATTAATAAATAGACCAAGACTTATTAGAGTTAAGTAAGTTTAGATAGTTTCATCAAATAATTCCTTAATGCAATTTATGGACCAAGTGCTTGTAATGAACATTTAAAGTTGAAACTTGGTTAGAACAGTAACACAAGATTACCATCCAAATTATATCATCCTAAGTATATTTTCAAATTAGAATAGTATGTCTAACATGCCCAAGGAACAAAATATATTAAATTAAAATACCAAAATCAAAATCAAAAAGAGGTCCCATTATTTAATGAATAAATTAGGATGAGTTATGCAAGTTTAACAACAAATGGAGACTCTACTGGAAAATAATCATGAGTATTTTATAACACATAAACACTACTTACAACCTATAATATTTGGTTTATCCCAATGTCCATAACATAAAATAACTCATGGAAAAATAAGTAGGGAAAGAGTGTAGAACCCAAATTAGAAAATTTTGTTGACCAGTGTGTGCTAGTGTATTCATTTTATTCCTAAAATTTGTAGATATTTGATGTTATACTTAAAATCATCAAACTAGTGAATTATACCTTTGGATGAATACCTAGATATTTATTTGTTTCCAGACAAACATCTATATCCTCGATGAATTTACCTCTGGTCTTAAACAAAACCTTACATTACTACTAGCTAGACATCCATAGCCCTAATAGAGGTGGCTTGAACCACCCAAACATTGAGTTTTTAAATAATAAATTTTATTTATTTTACTTTTTCCTTTTCTTAATCATCTCAATATTGGGTTGGGGACCACCATGGTAAATTAAAAACAAAACTATAGATTTTCCACCCTCATACCTTGTCTGCAATAGTTTCATCCAAGTAAATTCATATATCATTAGAGTGTACTTTGTGAAAGGCTTAAAGAGAATATATTCAAGAGTTTTAACAAACCATCCCAATACTTACCAAAAAAAATAATGTATAACACACATAAATAGATAAAACCTTTGGATCTAAATTGAAAATTGAATCTAATATCATAAATTAGTCATAGTACATACACACCATAATGTCATCTATGTCACTTACCTTTAGGAATTTTATTCCTAGTTAATTCATTGATTATCATGGAGACATAAGGAAATATATATGGTTTGGACCAAAAATAAATAATAGGAAAGCCAAAATGACAATGAAAAAGGAATAAAATGGACAAGCAACACACACCAATAATGAAAAAATAAGGAAACAACTAAGGAAAGGAAAGAAAGAAAGAAAAAGGGAATTATTTACAAGTTAAACCTAAGACAACTCAATCTTGGAAGTAGTGATTGAGTAATTTTCTATTGAAAATAAATGTAACATATTCACTAATTAGACTCCTTAGGTGGAAAGCATTTTTGCCCAAGATTTCAGACATTTGGAAGGGTCCTAGCCAAAGGGAAACAAATTTTCTATGCTATCCCTTATTTTCATGAGTCTTATCCTAAAGAAGAAATAAATTATAGATCAAAAAATGATTTTATTTTAATTCACTTTTAAAACAAATTTTTGAAAACTATTTAATGTCTATTAAAGTTGAGCAATGATACATCATGCTTTATTCTAATTAAAATAAATTTAAGAGGTAAAATTTTTGTCAATTTTTAGGTAATATTTTAAGAAAAACAAGTTTGGGATTTTGAGTTTGATGGGAAAGATAAGGTATTGTCCATACACCAGATGATATGGGTAATTACCTAGAGAATACTTAATTCTTGTCCTATTAGACCACAATACAAACTTTAGAACATTATGCCAGTCTTTAGGATTCCTCTGCAAGACTTTTTTGATTGCGTCTAGAAAGATATTATTTGTTAATTAATATAACTCATTACCTTTCAGATAATAATTGGATGAAAATTTAAGTATTACCTAATTTTATTAGGCCCACTTGATAAATTATAGTGAGTATAAATTAGTTTCATTGTCACATACTAGAATAAATGACATACCAAACCTAGTGATAATGTGGTCTTAAAGGAAGTTATCACCACTTCAATCATGGAGTTATTGAATGCCTTGGATTTAGTAAAATTTGTGAAATAATTAGTTTTAGTGAGGATAAAATTATTTCCAATTAAGTAATTGGAATTGATGGATCCCACAAAGTTGAGTCCCCACTTTTCAAATGGTAAGACCTCAATAATGCATTGTAATTTCATGGTTGGAGTGTGTAATCTATGAAAAAATAATTGCGAAGTATGGTAACCTCTTACATGAGCATGTGAATCATTGAAAACATGAGGAAATAATTTTCTAATATAAACTTTTGGTGAGTTTTATCAATCCCTAAACTATGGCCAGTTTCATATTTCCCATGGAAATCACTGAGTATTCCAACCACTTCTTCTCTATTTAGGCATCTTAGATATATGCCTTCATGGATCCTTCTATATAATATTCTTGAATTTATAATTAATATATTATTTTTCAATTTTAATTCTCTTATCTAAGTGGAGTTCAAATGACTTGGGCATTCATTGTTGAGTAAATAATAGACTATATCCTAGTACCATTCATAACTTATAATGTTTTATACTATATATTACTAGAAATAAATCTATAGATCCAATTCTACCATGGTTTTTTTGAGGCCCTAACCTCTAAAAATATTCATTTTTTATAGATCTAGTTCAAATTATTAGATGATGTTCATCCCCTTCCCATGTCACTCACCTAGATCATTCTACATCAGCATTACCTTAACAGTTGGATCAGGCATAATAGTAAATACTTTATTCCATAAGATGTAATGTCTAAATTGTTTGATAAATTTAATTAATGAAAAAACTTGTTTTTTAATGGTTTAAATTTTTGAGTTCATCATTTTTGAGTGGGGAGCTCATAATTGAGACCAATATCTCATCTCCAAATTCTTTCTTCTAATTCAATACTAAGGCACTTGAATGCTCTAAAGTGAAGGAGTAAATGTATAATGTTTGAATATAATCTAGATTTATGAACATTGGTGTGTTAACAATTGATTTCATTATATCAACAAAATTTACTTCTGCCTTAGGGATTCATTCAATCTTTGTATCCTTCTTGAGCATGTTTTTTAGTGGTCAAACTATCTCTATGAATCTTGAAATGAACTTACTTACAAATTTTATTTTATTAAAAAATGACTTAAACTCCTTCTTAATACTAGGCAATGTGATCTTCAAGATTGCTTAAGCTCTATCTAGGTCTATATAAATACCCCTCTCTGAGATAATATGCCCTAAAAATTCCTTCAATTAATCCAAATATGCATTTCTTCAGGTTCAAATAAATAGCATGTTCTCTACACATTTGTAAAACCATCCTCATGTCCCTAACTTAGATCAATCTTTATAACCCAATATACTCACATGGAATATGAATCTAATGTTCATGGCCCATTTGAAGGTAAAACCTATATTGATCATGTTGAATGAAATCCTTTTGTATGTGAATGTAGCACATTTGGTTATGAATGTTGTCTTTATTATATCATCATAACTGATCATCACCTAATTATATCCTAAATATCTATCCATAAATGTCATCATTTGAGATACATTTACTATTTTTAGGACTTCATCTAGTGAATAAAATGGATAGTTTTCCTTCTTTGAATCCCTATTCAGGTTCCTAAATTCCATGAAAAGATAGATATCTTCATTATTTTTTTGACTAGAACCAAATTGGCCACCCATGTAGAGTGCCTAATAGGATAAATGATCTTTTTATAAAGTAGGTTCTACACTTCTTTGAAAATGAAAGGTTCCAATAATGGATTGATTGACCTTTGTCTTTGGTGGAATAGTTTGACACCAAGTTTTAGAGGAATACTATATGTAAGGGTGGAGGTGTCAAACACATATAAATATTCATAGCTCCATGTAATAGTTCCACCAAAATATTTCAATGCCTGCATAATCCTTTAATTTTTAATATGGGTTCAAGTTGTGCCTCAAATCACATGTTTTAATTCCTATAAAATTCCTAGATTATAATGCAAATGGGTAATCCCTTTGGTAGGTGTTGTTATATCTAGCTCACCATGATAATCCATGTTGAATAGCCTCTCTAGTGATACCATTCCTTTTGGTATGTTATTAAAATTTAAGTTGATCCCTCCTTCATCTAACTCAAACTCCTCTAGGTCATCCTCAATAATGATCTAAGACTCAAATTTGTCAATATTGGTGATGAATTTGATGATATGCTAATCAATATTGAAGATTTGGAGTTTTTTAACATTGTCTAGAATAAGAGTAGAGACTAGCCCTATTGAAAATATCCTTAATTTGGAGTTAGAAATGGGTTTTAGGGTACTTGTGGTTATTTTTAATGCATTTACCATATAATTCTTCCTTTAGTTTAACATGCTTATGTTGAATGCATTGAAGTCTTTAATCAGGTTCCATACTCTATTGTAATATCTAGAAATATGTTTGTCATTACAATAATAGTGGATTCTAATTTATTAAACACAAGCTATAAATCTCCAAGGACTTTCTAGTTATTCATCTTATTCCTTAGTGCAAATTGAAGGCCATGCACTAATGCTTTATACTCAACCAAATTGTTAGTACAAGAAAATTATATTATGAAGGCTATTAGATATGACTTCCCTCTTGGATTGATGAGCTTTATCCTATAACCACACCTACTCTTTAATTTAAATCCATCAAAATTCAAGGTCCATATATGATCTTCATCTTTTGTAGTGGATTATGAAAGGTGGGTGCTACCATTGTGTTCACTTATTTATTTTCTTATTGAGATTCTATCATGGAAACAATTTTCTCTTTAGTTTTTAATGATCATCTCATCTAATCCTCAATAGTAGATGTAGGTGTAGAACTATTCAAAATGGCATCATATTTAACCATTAATACTTTTCACCCATTATTCTCAAAAGGATAACCTTGTTTTACATTTTATTATGTTAACATAGTAATGTGAACTAAAACTATTTCTATTGTGTAGAGGATATCTTACTCATCTAACTGATCTAATTCTTAAAATTTATGATCTTCTTATATAGTTAGTGAATTAATGGATAATTTTCCATAATTTTTTACTTCTTTCTCTAGTGTATAGACCCCTAGTTTAGACTTCTTGTATAGGATATCATTTTGATCCATATTTGTCTCTCTCTCTCTCAATCCTAATATGATTTGGCATGTTTCTCCATGGAAGCCACATGTGGGAGAAATTAGTGGCCATATACCCATTGAGTGTCCTAGAATAATCTTGGCTAAGAACTATCCCATATACCTCAGGTGTATCCACCACTTAGATGTCAATCAAATATTGGACCCTAGGATTAGAAGATAGCTAAATGTGAATGTAGTTGAGCTCACCAACCACCTTGACCTATTAATTATCTAGTTGAACTACCTTTCTCATGGATTGGGTGGGTGTCAATCTTAGTTATTGTAAAATTGCATAAGGCATCACATTCCCTAAAGCACTTGAATCCATAAAAAAACTATGTAATTATTTGCCAAAAATTCTAATTATTATAAAAAAGGGGGAGTTTCAAATTTCTCATTATTGACATCAATATGAGAATCAATGGTATTATTAGATTCTTTTCTCTTGAGATTAAATAATTCCCTTAGTAACAAGTGTTTTTTTTTATACATATGAAGTAACTCAAACTTTTTTATGTTGACTTTGGTTTTCTTGAGGTCTTATACAATGTTATATCTATGTTTGTCTTGTTCTAGTGTTTTATCAACATAGAAAGGTGTATATTTATTTGTTGATATGAAGTAGTAGGTCCTTTGAGGGAAAAAAGGATATTACTTGAGTTTTCATTAGGTGGGACTTGAATTTTGTTAGGAAGGGTAGAGGTAGTCAAAAATCTTAGCAACTTACTTCTCAACTGATAGTTTTTCTCTCTTTAGAACTATTTAAAATCATGAAATTCATTTAGGTTGTATTCAATCTCGTTATCACTTTTAAATGAAAACTCATGGGTCTTCAAAACCATGGTAATGTTTAGGTTCTCTCCACTTAGGATTGGTTTACCATTGTCTAGTATATGCACTAATTAAAGGTTATCCATATCCTTTTAGAAGATGTTTAAGGCTAATGCAAATTAAGCACAATCTATTTTAGCATGTTATATTTTATTGTGAAATCTACACATGGTGGATAATGTTAGGTCTACTATGTTTACTACATTAAATGCACTATTATTACCTTTATTGGTGTTGTCATGGGAATAGGCACATTTACATTATTAGGCCTAGTGTTCCACTACATATTAGTCCTATGAAAGTTATAATTTATATTCTAAGGTGGGTTATTTGTAGCTTGGTTGGTGTTTTGAGGCACCTACTTCTACAATTTGACCATATCACTGGTAAATATATATACCATCTATTATAAATTAGCTACCTCAAGGTTTATAAGGGATCTTTGGCTACTTCATACTTGAGGTAGTGGGTTAGCCATTGCAATAACATTATAAAATTTAGGGATAATAACTTATATTATGTTATGGTAATTTTTAGTAGGCATTTGGTTATTTATAAATGAAGGGATGGCCTATTTTTTATTATTAGAAGCAACATAAACACTTGAAATAGGCATTTTAGTTGTGTTATTATAGGTAAATAGAATGATTTATTGACTCATAGGCTATGACAATACATGATTTGAAGGAGTATAAGATTGATTGTTACACATATGGTTCAAGGTAATTAGATTATAAACTAGACTCATGATTGAATACATATATCCAAAGATTAAATTCATTAAAAGGGTGTTATGCATAAGATCCTAGTTGACCATAGGAATTTAATTGTGGCAAGGTGCCAATACCATATGTTGTTTAATATTGATTGCTTCATTTTAAGCTAAGGATATAGATGTGAGTACTAATGGGGTCCTCCTAAGGAACATAAAATTCATGAGGTATAGGGCCCTCAAGCATGTTTGTATAGCATAAAGATCTATTTATGTGTAGGGGTCCTTCAACCTTTTATACAGCTTATGAAATCAAGTATTGAAAATGCTCATGGGCTCATTGGGTTCTCTATGGGTAGCTAAAAATTGATGATATAGTATGGTGGGTCTCCCAGTATCCTAAATTGGTCAATGAACATATTCTCAAGATTATCCCAAGAGGTGATGGATCCATCTAAGAGCCTAAATACCAAACTTTCATTGGCTCATCTAAATTTTAATGGAATAGCCTACAAATGGCATCTTCATGTTGAAATTGAGTTTTGATCAAGGCATATTTGAAGGTCTGTATGTGTTCTATTGTTCTTACCCCACCATGAACATACCTCAGGTAATACTTCTTAGGTTTTTTGGCCAAGTCATGGGCAAATCCCAAAATATTCACAAGACAACTACCTCCTCTTAACTAGATAGGACTAGCCATTGTTGGATTCTTTGGGAGATAAAAATGGGTTATGAAATAAATTAAATCATTGGGGGAGTTATTGGCTGAATATGTTTTTCTAGGCTTAGAATTCCCTTTGTTAGTCCTAGTTCTCCTATTTCTAGAGAGTTTGAATATCTCAAAGGCACCTTCAACAAACTTTAATCTTGTGATATTTTTTTTTCCAATTTTAGAAACCTAGAATGTTATGTTCTAATAAAAATATATAAAATGTTAAACACAGTCAAGAATGAATATCAAATAAAAATTAATTTGAACCTCATTCTAGTACCATTCTATTGGTACTCTATTTGGTACATCACACCTACTCTTAGAAAAAAAGGAGAGGAAAGGACCAACTCATGATGATTGCCCCTTCTCTTCCACCTCTCTTGAAAGGAATCAAGCTCAATAGAAACTTCCTAAAGGTCTTTGTCTATTAAGTCATGGCAAACTAGATGCCTCACTTAGTTGATACAAGTTATTCCATAAAAGGGGCCTATTTAAAATGTGATTTAATATCCAAAAAAAACTTAGATTGGGAAAGAATCAGCTCATTCACATTTCCAAATGAAATCCTCACTAAGTAACACTTATCTCCAACACAATAGATTAAATAATGCTTTAAAAAGTGACAATCAAGGGACAAGCAATCCATATGAAGCGTGTTATAATTAATTGCATATTATGTTGGTAAAATTAATAATCACATGGAATATTTTCAGTTGTTTTTATATTTGTTAGTGAGAGAGTTTCAATAATATTCTTTGTATTGGTGAGTTTCTAAAATAACTCATGTAGAGATATTCTAGGGTGAGAGATTATAGTATAGTTAAGTAAAGATAGAAATTATGTGTTAGTAAGGATTAAAGAAGACCCATTTTTATAGAAGATTTTTTCCTACATATATGTATCTCTATATTTTAAAAGAATAAGGTGATTTTTGTATTATTATTATTCTTTTTGTGTTCATCTCTATCTTTTTTATATTTTTTGGATTTGTATATAAGCTCTTTAAATTTTTATCAGGGGTATCAAAGTGAGACATAATATTGATATAGACTAAGAATGTGAATGGGGAAACTGTATATCTTATATAGTTGCCTCATATATATATGAGTTTGGCTCTTTTGTATTACTCAAATTAGTTTATTTAGAATTTAGTTTCTATATTACAGTATTGGAGGTTTATCAGTCTATGTATCTTTGGCCAATATATAACTATCATTTTAAGTGCACATTTTTTACCCTCATTTGGATTTGATTCATTGGGCTTGTGTTTTCCCTTTCTTATAACCGTGGAGATATCAATTAAATTAATTTAGATATTAGTTTTCATATTTAATCTATGTGTGTATTGGTAGAACCATATAAGTTAAGGTTCATGTATTTTGTTCTACAACATTTATTCATATGCATCTATAAATCAAATTTGACTAGTTTCAAGGATAAAGTGTCTTTATCAGTGTCATTCACTCATGTTTTCATTTCTTGGTCCCTCATTTACTGCATTAAATTTACTATTTTTCAAGGTATTTAATGTTGTATGAAGATCTACTAAAAAATCTTTGATTATATTATGCATTTCTACTCCATTATATCATGCATTTTTTGTCCTTACACTCTAAGCTAAAATTCACAATCTCACACAATGGAAAGCTCCAATGTGTTTTTATTTTGATACAAACTTGTTTTGACTTGGTATATCCATCTATGGAGACCCCAAACACCTACTCACATCAAGTTCCCTTGGCTATTAGAAAATTTGAACTCAAATAATATCAATAATGAATAAACCACTAATGAGATCAATATGAATAACTTATTTGAATCTTAGATCTATGATAGATGCAACACATTCTTCTTGATCGACTCCTAAAAACACTATATGATAGATTGATTCAATGTTCTATTGTTCTACTCATGATAGTATTATCTTGCATGCAATATTAGGTCAAACTAGTTTTTAAATATAATGTTTTTTTTATATATTTAGGGTTTAGATTTAGTATAGGTGTTTATTCTAATGTTCTTTTATGTTTATGCTTAGTCTAAAATATTATATTTTCATGGTCTAGTATATATTTTTTAGAATTAAATTTCTCTTTGTAATTTTATCAGTTGTGTTTTTAGGTTTTAACATTATCATTATTATATTATTAATTCTTTTTAAATTTGTTTGATAATATAATATTATATCATTAGTTTTAATCATCTAAGTTTGGCTTAGTTAATTTTTAATGTTTATAAGTTTATATCCATTATTTTTTTAGTGTTTACATGATTTTGCTATTAAATCCAATATTATATTTTGTAATTAGTTTCTCAAATATCTATGATCTACGATTATCAAAATAAAATGAGTCAATATTTAGATTTGGAGCCATTTTTTATGTAAATAAAGTGTGTTGACATTGTCAAAGTCAAAAATCCCTCTTGCATAAATGTATTTTTAGTACAACATAATGCCTTGGAAACATATTGTCAAAATGGGGGTGGAGGGGGATTTTATTCTAAAAAATGAAATGAAACTTGAACTTCATTTTGATCCTCAAGGCAAATTTACTGATTAATTAGTGACACAATGGATGTTGGAGGTATTGGAGGAAGGAGGTCAATCAACCTCTCATTAGTCACTGATGATGGGGTCGCTTATTCCATAGTGGAATATGTTTAATTTTTAGTAATTGTTTGTATGTATGAAAATAAGTGAATAATTTCTTATTTTTTCCAAATAATGTACTTCATAAAAATAATGTGTTTTAGAGATACAAGTGTGAAGATTGAGTTTTTGGTTCCTAATTATAGTTCCCACACTGACTAGGTTGATGTGTTCCTATCAGTGAATGGTTGATGATAGATGTTTCATATTCATAGATCCCACACTAAATTTGGTAGATGTGTTCCCAACAATGAATAGTTGATGAAAAATTATGTGTTCCCTCTCTACCTTCATATAATCTTGTAAGACATAAATTAACATGTACTACTAAATGGAAAAAGTTGATAAAAGTAGTACTCACATGGAATATTGTTAGTTGTTATAAAATTTGTTAGTGAGTTGTGATAATATTATTTGTATTGGTGAGTTTTTAAAACAACTCAGATAGATATATTTTAGGATGAGATATGCTATGGTAGTTAATTAAATATAGATATTCTATGATAGTAAGGATTAAGGAAGACTCCTTGTTTATAGAATATTCTTTCCTACGTATATGTATCTCTATTTGAATAGAATAAGGTAAGTTTTATATTATTATTATTATTCTATGTGTTTGGCTCTAGCTTTTTTATATTTTCTAGACTTGTGTATAAGCTCTTTCAATTTATATCAAATTAGGCTAATCTAAAACTCAAATAGAAGGTTATAAAAAATTAAAAATATGAAGGGTAAAGAGTAAGAAAATGAGTCTATATTAAAATGTAGATAAGTCTAGTTCATTTAGTTATACAAATCCCATAAAACCACTCTTTTGTCTCCCAGTATTCACACAATCATAAACAAAGATGGTGCTTAAATTCAGATGAAAACTTTAATATGAAGAAATAGGAAAATAATTACCATATGAATATGCAAGTTATAAACATTAGCCTCATAGACTTTTAATTAAAATATATTATATGAAAGAAAAAACATCTAGGAATCACCATTTCTAGTTAAACTATAAAAATGCCTCATAATAACATAGCTGAGAAAAATAAACTAACTAGGTAAGCAAAAACAATAATAAAAATGTAAAGATAATCTATTTATTTTATTATAATCTCTAAATATAAATGAAGCAACCTTTCTCACAATGAAGAACTACTCTTATATATATTCTTAGTCCAATGAGTCCCCAACTCAACCCACAAATGGGTAGTCATGATATCTCAATGATATAGGTCCATGTGAGGCTAATTAAGGTTGTATTCTAACCATGATAAAATTGCTACAAACCATACCAATTTAATTCCACTTGAATCTTTTATAGTGTAATGCCTTTGGGATACTTTTTGGGATTGTCAGTTGTCCACATTGTATGGTTAGAGACCACAACTTGCTAAGGCATTACTTGTTTTTATTAGTCCCAAAGTGTACACCACTTAATAAATTAATGAAATTAACTTATTTACTTGGGATTATACATCCCAACATCCTTCTTCTACTAGAAACAAATCATAAACTAATCATGACAAATATAGTGTACCCACAATCTAATTTTTAAGGTTTGATGACCTTAACAAGGTTACACCACCATCAATTTTGAGATCAAACTAATTGGGGAAGTCCATATATCCACATCAAAAATATGAACCAAGTAGATGCTTCCTATTTATCCATGATTGATGCATTTCTTCATGAGTTGGGGCCACACTACATTATAACTCTTTGCTATTTTTTTCTTGACCTAAGGATCCACATCCTATAAATTTTATCTAGCTCTAGTTTAATGAGATCTCACCATATGACATGATCTCACTTACCCAGAGTTCATTGGTCCAAACTAAGGTTCCATATACTTTGATTGATCTAGGGACCCAATATTTGACACATTACCTCATATCAAATATATATGGATCTACTACTTATCTAGACCATTTTGACCATCTTGGGTATGTGGTGAGGTGAGATATTACCATGTGGCAACATCTTATTCACCTAGGTGCTCACTAAAATAATAAATGTTTTGATTTCCCTAATTCCATGATGAAGTGATATTTTTTGATGTTTCATCATCCCTTTCACCCATTTGATCTCTTACATATCTCAACTATATCAACCATCCAAAGACCATGGTGAAGCAAGATCATATCATGTGGTAGCATCCCATTCACCTAGGAGATCTTAGGTAGGCTCATAGTTTAGAGTGGACCAAAGAAGCAAAAGGGTGTGATAATTCCATGTGGAAACATCCCACCTACCTAGAATCTATACAAATAATGAATCATGTATGAACCATTTAGGGATGGAGGGAGACTAGATCTCACCACATGGTTGCATCATGTGCATCTAGGTCTCAAAAACTTACATAGAAAAGGTGGTCATTAGAATTAAAATTTTCAAATTAAAAATGGATAAGTAAAATTTAAAAATAAAGGCCCCTTTTATCGAAATCCATATTAGTCCATTATACACTAAAAATTGACTTAGTCCTTAAGATCGAATAGTAAAAACATTATCCATTTACATCCAAAACCAAAGCATAAATAGACCAATCTCAGATAGATTTAGTAAATAAAATACCAAATGACCAAACTCAAATGCCAAATTATCCAAAATACTATAGCCAATTTGATCTAAAATCCTTAAAAAGTGACCCAACCTATAGAAATCAAAGTCTATTTTTGATCCTAATTGTTTCAATAATTTCTAGAGGGATAGATGGTCATCAAACTTAATCTCATGGATTGTTGATGTGAATGACAGAATTTCCTCCAATTGGCATGGTTGTGTAATAGGGAATTTATTCACTCATTTGGGGCTTAATCATGGCTTCACCATACATCAACTATCCTATAGTTAAGATGCAGTGAGATCATACCATGTGGTGTGATCTCATTCATCTAGGAGATTATAAGCCATGGTTTAAAATCCAAGAGGTACAAAATGTAGTGAGGCCCTGATATCATGACAAGTGGAATCATCCTAAGCATATGGTAAATTGGTAGTGTGTTTTATGTTAATGTATCACTTGAGTATGAGAGGAGGGTAAATCATCACATGTGTCATCATATTTATTAACTAGGACCTTGTTTCTATCCTGAGGTACACTAACTATCATAAGGTCTTAGAGAAAGGATATATCATGGTGTGGTGTGATCTCTCTTACTTGGGAGCTCAAGGGTAAGTCCTAATGATTGAATCATCCCAAGGAAGTGAATAATAAGTATTATTACAAGTGTTATCATCATAAGCATATGGAAGTTTTGGGATCTTGAAAATAGAATAAGTCTTAAAAGCTTACAAAGTATTGAGTGAGTGATAAGTGGATTCTCCACATTTACCTAAGGCCTATGAAAAATGAAAGTAGTTGTTATCTTTCACAAATAAAATATACATTATAACATTAATTTCTAAAGTTTAAAATAAAATGGCTAATCCCAAATCAAAAACAAGGGAAAAAGGAGAAGTTAGTGAATATAAACAACCCTTTTTTCCAAACTCAAGGCCAACTTTGGTCGACCAAACAAAAAATAAATAGGTATATAAATAATTAAAAGATATCCACTTTTGTTATAAAAAAATAAACAAAAATGATTAAATAAAATGAATTAATTTTACCTTCTTTTAAATCTTCAACCAAATCAATCCATTGAGAAGTAAATGACTAGGCCCAATGATAAAACCATGCAAACAATTAGTCACTTTAATCTAAAATAAGGTGACAATAAATTGAAAAATCAAAGGAAAGATTATATAAACTCATATACAATTAGACAATTTTCACCAATGTAATGTGAAATGGTATATAAAAGGAATTTAGTGCACCCAAAACATGTTTTAGAATAGAGTAAAACTTAGTAGATTTAGGTGAATTCAAATAGTTGCATCAAAAAAGTCCTAACTGTAATTTATGGACCAAGTGCTTGTATTGAAAATTTTAAATTTTTAACTTGGTTAGAACTTAAAAACAATATTATCACTTAAATTTCAACATCTCAAGGATATTTTCAAATTACAAAAAAAGGTCAAATAGGACCAAGGCATAAACTAGATTTAAGGAAAAAACCAAACTCTAGAGGAAAAAGAGGTCCCATGATTTCATGAAGAAATTAAGGTGTGTTTTCCAAGAAAAGATAGAAGTGTAAATGATCAACATATAAAATTTGTAATATTAATATAGTAATCAACTCAAGTGTCTATTAAAATATCAGAGTTAATTTAAATGACAAAAATGATATATGTTTTCCAGTGTATTGAACTAGAGTATGAATAATAGGGATAGTAATAGAATTATGAAACCCAAGAAAAATGATTCCCTCAAGGAATTTATTGTGAAGTAAAAACATTTTAGAATGCCTATGAATATTTTGGGTTTGAGAAGTGAGAGCTTGTGTTCATAGGGATAAATATAATGGAATCAGATAAGAGTGCATTACATGAATATTTGGATATATTATTGTTGTCTTTCTAAGATTTTGGGTTTGAGATATTGTCACCACCTGTATCTACATCTAAGTAAAATAAATTGTATGTTGTTCAACTCAATCATGTACATTTGTGAATAATTTTTTATATAAACTAGATACAAAATTATATTGTATATACTAATCATAAATAAATTAATGAAAAATAACTACACAATATCATGCATAGGTCCTATTTTTTTATTTGAATATTTGATTTTTTTGTATTTTTTAATATGTGAAAAAATTTAAATATAAACATCAGAAAACACATCCAAAGGATGTGGATAATATAATGGTGTATTTGGTGTAATTTTATCAAGTTGTATATATTAAATCATGTTGAATTTAGATAGATCATCATCATTGTGGTCATCATACCATCCATGCTCTATAATTTTAGCCTTATCTCTTGCATTATTCTAAAGTATGTGCATTTGTATATCATGTTATTTTATTGTTTAAGAAACCTCATGGATTTTTTTTTTATGAATAAAATTTATCATTGTTTGTCATACTTGAATCTATGATTTTGGATAATTTCATCATAAAGGATATGAATTTTGATATCCTCAAATATGAATGTAAGACACTTTTATAACCTATTTATTATATCTTCCATTTTGTGCAACCATTGTTGACCCAATGTAGCCTTTATCTATTTTCCTATTTGCATAACGAAAAACATTTTGTCTACCACTTTGGGGCCACATGCAAGTGGTACTATAAAGTGTCATATTGAGTCGTGGTAATATATAAATTTTTGTAATTCATCTTGGTCATGACCTATATGCTGAATAAATACAAGTGTACATACATTTGTATATTTGTCCACATCTATTTCTAAATGATGTCTATATGCTTTTGAGTTGTAGTAGGTTATGGTATCAGTTGCATGATCTAAATAATACCTTTATACTTATATTTCTAATTGTTTTGGTTTGGTGTTGAATAAATATTAGTAGCATGCCATGTTATTTTATGAAAATGAAAAAATGGATTTCCCTCTTGATTTGATAATTTTCTAGTAGATATATGGCTTACTATTATCAATGCAATTAATTACCTATCAAGTAACATCTATAATATCATATTTAGTCAATTTTGTGCATTATTATCTTGTATCCTAATAATGAACTCTATATCCATGAATTCCACATTATGTATTGAATCTATGAATGGTGGCATGTTTATACCTATAATGCATTGATCTATATATTGTGCCTCCTACTCTCTAGAAATGCAAGATTTGAAAAAAATGTTATTTCATGGTACACATGATAAACTAATATGTTATGTAGTGGCTATATTGAAAAAAATATTCTTTCCTTTATCAACATCTAAAGTCTTTTTTATGTGTCTGTATTCATTGAAATTATTACCTTTGAATCATATTTTTAATCACCTAGACCAACTAGTGTAAAATTTAAACCCCATAAATAATCATTAATGTTCATTTATATTACATTAGTATCATCATCAAATCTAGCATCATAATCATCATCAATGCTTTTAATAGATGTGAAATAAGGATTTTTTGAATTGACTAATAAAGGTATTTATTATACATGTTTCTCTTATTCCACCTAAAGTGAAATTTGTTGTTCTAAAACATCTATATGTGGCATATTTGGATCCCTTTAACCAAATTCACCAACCTCATATGTATGATTTTTTTTTATAAGATATGATATGTGGTGGTTCCACTAGGGTATATTGAGGTGCCTCTAACTACGATTGACTCTCAATAGTAGATTTTTTAATATTATAGTATCCAAATAGTTTATTATTATTAGGATATGTCTACTAGTATACATCATGTATAAATTTGACACATTGATGTAAAGTAGAGGCTACATATTACATTGCATGTATATGTATCCTACCCAATAATAAATTATAGTAAAAATGATTAGTCCTTGATTTAAACTTTATAGATAATATTTTGGGCCCTACGTTTATATCCAAAAAGATAGAACCCAAAGCTTAGCAAGGCAAATCATGAAAGGATTTGATATTAATATATATTTTGAAGAGAATCCATATAAATCCCAATGTTTGTAATACTTTAAGATTTCAAATATTTAAACCTAACTTATTATTAATCAAAACACTCTGTATTGTTATACTTTTGATTAAAACTTGTATAAATAAAAGAATATTCTGGTCACTATTAGATTGTGTAGGCAAATCCACGTTTCCAAAATATATGGCATCCTCAATGTCATTAATTGTATTCATAATAGATGAAAAATAAGAATTATTTATGCCACTATCCTTAGGTTTCTAATTTAATTATTCATATAAAATATCCTTAAAAATAGTAGCTTTCTGAAGTAACTTCAACATAGAAATGTTAGCTAGTGTATTCCTTAACTGATTAATAATATTTTACCCTTTAGATTGATTAATTAGTCCCATTAGATTAGGTTGGGTATGGGGAGGAATTAATTGATATTTTTCCTCTTATCTTTCCTAATGAGTTAGAGAACCTCACCTAGTAACAATAATTCTAACTTAAATATCTACTATAAGCCTAGGGTGAATAGTATAGGCAGGATATGAGCTAAGATAGTTGTGATCTCTAGGGGAAGGAGGAAGAAAAGGAACCATCTGAGCCCTCTTACTTCTATTATTAATATGTATAAATTCAATCTAAGTCATGAAATAATAAGAATCATATTATTGTTCATTATTAATCTCATGAATGATATAGGATTTTGTCTTTGCCATTAAATTATGAATCCATGGATTTACATACAAGTGAAATATTTTATAATTTATACATAAACAACATGTAAATAGCACCAAGAAAATTTTAACCAAGAAATAATAGGTATATTCATTCATTATGATCATATTGAGTAAGTGTTGAGGTCAACATACCCCCATTTCTAAAAAGATGGGGACCCTTATTTCAAATTTTATAAATTTGTGCTTAAAATTGAAAAATGCCACTTGATTTGAGATCTTTCTTTTAAGATCATACACACATGGTTCTCATTTATCTTAAATAGCATGTCTCTATTTGATCCTTGTCTTATTTTGTCTAATGTTGCTAATGGTTGCTTTATGTTTTTCAAGATGCAGGTGTAGACACCAAAATTATGTTACATAAGTGTATAACGTGTTATGTCAAAACCCCCCTTAGACTCCCTTTGTAACAAGTATTCCTAACCCATGCCTTTACCCCACATATTTCTAAATAAAAAGGGGTAAAAACTTTATTAAAGCTTAAAACAGTAGATTACAAAAGCTCTAAAACAACCCAAAGACAAGAAAACCAATAACAACAACCTCACACCTCAACTCCACCAACATCTCCAGCAAGAATGGGTTCTAGTTCCTGATGTAAATAGCCAGGCAGCTACTCCCATTCATCCACTTTTTGGCCATCTCCCTCTTTCGATGCCCATTTTTCCAAACAATTAGCTGCCCTATTCCACTCTCATGGAATGTGGGCATAGGATATAAATTCCATGAAAGAACTCACCTGTAAAATCTGCTACACTATCGTGGCCAGTTGCCAGCTCACATCTAAAATTTTCTTCTTCAAGATTAAGTTAATCACAACCTGAGAATTAGCTTCATAGATCACCCTCCTCCACCCTAAAGCATAAGCTCTCCTTAAAGCACATAAGATAGCCAAACCTTCCATCTTATTAACCATCTGCACTCCCTGATATGCCAAGAAAATAAAAACCACAGATCCCAAAAAATCCCTAGCAATCCCATCAATCCCAGCCACCCCTAGATTTCCCCTAGATGATCCATCTGTATTAATTTTCAAAAGCCCAATGGGTGGAGGTGTCCACTTCCCCAGCCGTTGAACTTTCTACTACCCCTGTATACCTCTCTTGACACATGCTAAAATCAGAGATAACTCCCTTATGCCAAATCATTCCAACACCTCAGCGTCCCCTTTCTTTAATGGTAGCATAACCTCACTCTTTGCTTTAATAGATTCTTGGATCATTCCTTTAATTCTACTCCATACCTACTGAGTCGCCATTTTTTACTCCCTAAAAATCCTACGATTCCTTTCTAGCCAAACTTGCTAGAGTAGGAAAATAGGGCCAGCGTACCACACATCCTACAAGAAGGAAGTCGAAGAAGGGGGACACCCCACTCTTGACCAAAAATCTTCCAGAGAGACAACATGAATGCATTGGCACCTCCATGCATCCCACCAAAAGTGCCATAATTGAAGAGTGAAGGGACAATGAAAGAAAATGTGAGAGGAGTCTTCTTCCTCTCTATTGTAGAGAACACACCTCAAAGGGCCAGCAAATCCCTACTTTTGAATATTGTCCCATGTCAAGCATCTATTCCACACTAAAATCCATGTAAAATAGTTACACTTTAGCCATGAGAAACCATTCCAAATTTTTTTCCACCATTAAACTTCCCCTCTATCTTCATACTATTGGGAGATCAGCTCTTGATAACCATAAGACACAGTATACTTCCCCTTAGGGTTAGGGGACCAGGTAACACATCGCTATCCATAAGTGTGTTGCAGCTATGATGGGATAAAATATTTTGTAGGTATATGAATGCTACCTCTAAACTAAGAATTAGCCACTCTTCTGGTGACTTCCATTTGGCAACCACCACCTGCCCCTGAAAGGAAAGGGATTTAAGTCACACACCCTTATCCAACTAGCTTCACAAAACTTCTTGGCCAAAGTACTCAACTAAGGATATTGGCTAATTATGGGAGGGAAACCATCCCAAGAGTCATGCTAAAATTAGGCCTCCACCCTACTCTTTCAGATCTAGAAAAGAACCCTCTTAATCAGTGTAGCTCCTTTCTTGAGAGTAACTCAAATCACTGAGCCTTTGCCTGCCAAGTCATACCATGGAATATCCCTCCAAGGGATCCCAAAAAAGTACTTGTGGGGCAACACTCTAGCCCATAGCTGATCTTGCTTCACACACCAATGCCAGTATAGTTTGGTTACCAAAGTAGTACTAGATAGCATAGACTGTTGTAATCTTAGCCCTCCAAACCTTTTTAGGCTACAAACCACCTCCCACTTAATACGGCTCCACTTGGTTAAAGATAAATTCCCAGCCCATAAAAACTATCTTAAGGAGTCCAAGTCCTTAACAAAGTTCATCGCTGCCACCTAGATCATGCACCTATAGATAGGAAGAGCTTGCACCACTGATTGAATTAGTTGAACCTGACCCACAAAGGATAACAAATGGTGGGTCTAATGATCCACCTTGTCTTAGAATTTGTCTAGGATCACCTACCATGACTCCTTCACCTACCAGCTAGTCAAGATAGGAATCCTGAGATAAAGCAGTGGGAGACTCCCAATTTGGAACCTAAGGATAAGAGCCACTCTTTGCTATATGGATGGAGGAGTGTTAAAGAAAAAATAGATGACTTACCCTCATTAATTACCTATCCTAAGGCAGCAAGGTAAACATCCAAGCTTTTGCATATGTTAGACACCTCCCTAATAGTAGCCCTACCCATCAAAGCCACATCATCCACAAACTGGAGATGAGATTATACAGGAAGTTACCCTCCCCACTACCAACCCTAAATAGCACCATCATCCACATTTCTTTTGATCAATCACCCCAAGCCTTCCACCAACAAAAGAAATAAGTAGGGAGAAAGAGGGTCACCTTTCCTCAGTCCATGAGAAGCCCCAAAGAGATTAGAGTGCTTGTCATTAATCAAAATTGAAAAGGAGGTTGAGTTCACACAACTCAAAACCCAACAAATCCAATCCTCTACAAAACCAAAGGCACCCAAGACCTTCTAAAGGAAGGACCATCGAACTCTATCGTAGGCCTTTGACATGTCCAGCTTGGTAAACATCACCTTCTCATTGGATTGGGTCATGGAATGTATAGTCTCTGTAGCCATCACCACACCATCCAAAATCTATCAACCCTCAACAAAGCCACCTTGGTCCTCAAAAATAAGTGTTGGTAGCCACTTTTTTAACCTTTCAACAATCAACTTAGATATAATTTTATAAGTGACATTGTAGAGGGAAATGGGCTGAAAAAGACTCAACCTATTATCCCCTTCTCCTTTGGGAATGAGAGCCATGAAGGTAGAGTTCAAATCCTAAAGCATTTACTTGTTCCTCTAGGATTCTTGAACAACTGCTAGGAGGTCTAATTTAATAATTTTGCAAAATTCCTAGAATAACTCTATCAAGAAGCCATTTAGACCAGGTGCCTTTCCTTTTTGCATCATAAAGACTATCCTCCTTAACTCCTCTAAGGATATATCCCTTATCAGATGCTCTTTCATATCCATGGTCACCAAAGAGGGAATACAAAATAGGATCTGAACCTCTTCAACTAAGTCCCACTGTGCTTCCTCCTTAAATAATGAAGCAAAATATTGCACTACCTCATTAATTGTTAAGTTGTGGAGCTAAAAGCTTCAACTTGTTGCAGACAAAGAAAAAAAGGTTGTTGAAGACCCAAATGCATTGACAACAGTCATGATTAGTGTAGAAGGCAACCGGCATCGGCAAGAAGTCAGCTGACGTCGGCAGCACCAGGCAAGCAGGGGCCGGTGTCAGTCGCCTGTGTGTTCCAAAACTGTTCGTTGCACGAACAGTTAGTTTAGTGAATGGAGTGTTTGCATGTAAAGGCTATTTCAAGCCTTGAGCTGTGTGGATAATTATAGTAAACTAAGAGTCTAAGTTATTATTTAAGTTTGGGATCTATTTATAGACCCATTAGCATGTATTGTAAAGTGTGCTAGTGAAGAGAACCAAGTGTGTGTTTCTCCCAATTCCACTAATGAGCTAGAAAGGAAGGCAAGGAAGATCCTTCCATTATAAGTATGGTCTATTGAATTGTAGGTTACAGGTTCATGGGAGATCTACTTGATGTACTATAGAGTGCTTGGGTACTGGCAGGGTTATTACTGAATGGTTGGAGAGGTGAACACCAATTCTGTGTATGAGTTGGTTGTTGGAAACATTTTTGGTAGGAGAGTGTTTTGAAGAAGAATTACTATACACTTGAGGTGTGGGAAGCCTCTATAAGGTGGAAGAGTGTGGCAGCTCTTTATTGTATTCTTTTTTGTACAAGTATTAATATAAGATTGTATATTGTCTCTCATATTCTATGCTATTGGTGAATTCTAGTTACTTGTGTTTCTCGTTATTTCTGCATGTTTAATTGCTTAAGTTTGGTAATCATATTGTGCTCTTTCTAAGGAGAAAGATCCTAATAAGTGGGATCATAATAGCTATGTTTGTTCTTGGATTCCCTGACAACTGGTATCAGAGCTTTTGGTTGGGATACTAACAAGTTGGATTAGATCTGGTTAGTGTGTGTTGATTACAGGTTACTCATAGCAATTTCTATTTAAGTGGGATTAGACCAATGGTAGAATAAAGTAGACTACAAATGGAGAAGTTTAATAGCAGGAGGTCCAAGTTTAGGTATGGTAGAATAACCTGCTAGAGATATGGAAAGAAAGAGCAGGAAAAGAAAGATTGTTGGTTGGTAGCAGATCAGCATGAAGGACATGAAGAAGAAGCAGGTGTTGTAGAGTTCGTTGCACAGGGTGCTCTGGTATGTTATTTAGATAAAGTAGAATCTTGTGTTTTAGATTCTAGTGCCTCTTTTCATGCATCCCCAAATAGGGAATTTTTTCATGAGTATGTCCAAGGAGACTTTGGATAAATTTGTGTAGGGGATGGAAAGCCTTGTCAGATGGTTGGCAAAGGGAAAGTGAAGCTAAAATTGTAGACAGATAACACATGGGTGTTGAAGGAGGTCATGCATGTCCCAGTTCTAGAGCAGAATTTGATTTCTGTAAGAAGTTTGGGTGATGAGGGTTGCACATTAACTCTCACAGTAGACTCTTGGAAGGTTACCAAGGGTGCACTTGTTATAGCAAGAGGTAAGAAAGTAGGTACACTTTATCTATCTACTTGTATTATTGATTCTCTTTCTGGGTTATCTACTTCAGTTATAGATTTAGAGATGTGGCTTAATAGGCTTGGTCACATGAATAAGAAGGAGATGCATGTTGTCAGGAATCTAGAACAACAAACATGCTCTGATGCCACTAGTTGGGATCTTGCTTCTCAGAAAAAGCACAGTATGATTACCAAGTATAAGCAATTGAATATGCGGAAATAACCAGAAACACAAGTAACTAGAATTCACCAATAGCACAGAATATGAGAGACAATACACTATCTTGTATTAACACTAACAGAAAAGAATACAACAAAGAGCCGCCACACTCTTTCACCTTACAGAGATTCGCCACACCTCAAGTGTTCAGTAATTCTTCTCACACACACTCTCCTACACAAAAAACGGTCCCAACAACCAACTCACACACAGAATTGGTATTCACCTCACCAACGAGTTAGTAATAACCCTGCCGGTACATCAAGCACTCTATAGCACTTCAAGCTGATCTCTCATGAACCTGCAACCTGCAATTCAAAGACCAAACTTACATGTAGATCCCCAATGAGCTTGCAACAACCTGCAACTCACAGATCTTACAACTAGAAGGAACTCTTCCTTTCTATCTCATCCCTTATACAATACATGCCAATGGGTCTATAAATAGATCCCTAACTCAAACAATAACTTAGACTCTTAATTTAGACAATAGTCCTCGCAGCACAAGACTCTAACTGGTCTCAACATGCAAACTCTTCGTTCACTTAACTAACTGTCCGTGAAACTGGCAGTTCTGGAACACACAGGCGACCGACGTCGGTCCCTGCTTGTCTGGTTCTGCCGACGTCGGCCGACTTCCTGCCGTCGCCGGTGGAATTCTTCACTGGTCCCTACCGTCGTCGGTCCTGCTGCCGACGCCGGTTCTTGTAGAACTCAGCAACCATCTGTTCCTCAGTTTGCACAAGGTTGAAGCTTTTAGCTCCACAACCTAACAATCTCCCACTTGGAGATAAACAGCTGCAACCTGTACATGTACCTGTACACCGTCTAGTTTGTTACCTTAGCTATGTATCCATCTTCAAAATCATCCTTGAAGACCAACCACCACAAAATCCGTGGTGCAAAACCTGTTATCCAAATTACCTGCCACATCCGCATCTACAACCATGTAGAAAAAGAACTTGACCCTGCATAGCATGTGCACCTGCTGCTGGTCCCACTGAACTGCCCTTCAGTATTACTTTCCCGGATTGACTCCAAACTTGTGATAACTCCCACTGCTTGGGAACACTCAGGTTTAGTACATACCATGCACTCAACCTCATTATGTGAATCAAGACCCCTGTTCTATGAACTGTCTAACCATCGGCGTGCAAACCGGTTTCACACAATCATCTTGAAACAAAGTCAACATATGACCTACCATGTCTCTAGAACACACTCTTGCCAAAGAATCTTGCTGCTCCCAGATTCTCCATGATAAACACCTGAACTAGCTTTACCTTTAGTTCAGCAATCCCTGTATATGTAACCCTGCAACAAGCACATCATACAGAAAATAGGATAGTGTAGCTAATACTATCCAACCTGGTAAAGAGAAACACAATGAACAAACCTCCATTGCCCTGCAGCTAATACAAGATCAAATACCCTGATCTTCCATCTCACGTATCTATTTCCGCTCTTCTTTATCCTTAACATCCATTCGTCTCTCAGTGCTTACTTCCAGCTGGCAACACTACCCAAAACACCTGTTTGGTTCTCCTCCAAGGAATCACATCCTCATCCATGCCTAGCTCCCACTGTTTCCTGGATCTACCTGTTCTGCTTCTTCAATAACTCCCTGGTCCTATGCCATAAGTGAGCAACAAGTAGTGTAAAGAAGGGAAATGATGAATTTAAGAACTTACTTACACCTTCAGTCCTCCATATGGGCGCTTGAGACTCCATGACAGCTTGCTGTCCACCCAAAATTCGTCTCAGTGACCGATGCCGGTCACATCTCAGTCTACAGCCGACCGATGTCGATTCCCTGTGACTGCCTCTCCGCCGACGTCGTTTTCTCCTGGCCGACGCCGGTCTCTGTCTGCCCCGAGTCACCGACGTCGGGCTGCACATAGCCGACATCGGTCCCTGTCTAGACACCGACGCCAGTTTTCCTGCCGACGTCGGTCTCTGTGTTTTTCTTGTGAGACCTGACTTTTTCCCGCGAGCTCCTTTCGGATCAAACCCTTGTCCAAAACACCCTTGCTCTGCTTAGAATTCCCCTGCACCTTGTGCTGAACTCTGTCCGTCACTTTCTCCTTGAAAACCAAGGCTTTCCTGTTCTTGTCACTAACATCGGATTCCTCAAGAAATCTCACCTTCTTCTTCTGCATACAGAAACCACGATCCATGCCTTCCAAATTTGAAAGCATATCCTTTGACTCAAGAACCAGCATCTCCTTCATATCTATGTGACCAAGCCTATCAAGCCACATCTCCGAATCTACAGCTGAAGTAGATAACCCAGAAGAAGAATCAGTAAAACAAGTAGATAGATAAAGCGTACCTACTTTCTTACCTCTAGCTATAACAAGTGTACCCTTGGTAACCTTCCAAGAGTCTGCTGTGAGAGTTACTGTGCAACCCTCTTCACCCAAACTTCTAACAGAAATCAGATTCTGCTTCAAAACTGGGACGTGCATGACCTCCTTTAACACCCATGTGTTACCTGTCTGCAGTTTCAGCTTCACTTTGCCTTTGCCAACAATCTGACAAGACTTACCATCCCCTACACAAATTTCTCCAAAATCTCCCTGGACATACTCATGAAAAAATTCCCTATGTGGGGATGCATGAAAAGAGGCACCAAAATCTAATACCCAAGATTCTACTTTATCCAAAGAACATACCAGAGCATCCTGTGCAATGTAACCTGCAGCATCTGCTTCTTCTTCATGTTCTTCATGCTGATCTGTACCCGATCTGCAATCTCTCTTTAAGTGCCCTTGCTTTCCACATTTCCAGCAGGTTATTCTGCCATACCTGAACTTGGATCTCTTGCCCGTCTTCGACCTTGATCTCCCACGCTCTATCTTCTCTCTTGGCCTTCCTCTTCCTTCAACACTCAAAGCATCACCAGATGATTCACCTGTGCTTTTCCTGCGTATCTCTTCGTTCAAGATTACACTCACAATATCATCCACTTTTAAGACTTTTGAAGGAGACACAGTGTTAGAAACTGCCATTACCATACCTTCCCAACTTTCAGGTAATGAACACAAGATTAAGAGAGCTCTTATTTCATCATCAAATACAATATTGACTGAACTTAACTGGTTTACTAAACCATGGAAATCACTAAGATGGCTATGAACAGATCCACCTTCCAACATTTGCAAATTAAATAAACGCTTCATAAGAAATACCTTATTCGAAGCTGAGGGTTTTTCATATAAATTTGCCAAAGATTCCATCAACTCCACCGTTGTCTTACACTGTGATAAGCTGGAAATCACAGATGATGCAAGACTCAATCTAACAGATCCCAGAGCCTTCCGATCAAGAACCTCCCATTCTTCATCTTTCATATCCAAGGGTTTGCTAGCAACCCCACCCAACGGTAAGTACAAATCTTTCTGATACAGATAGTCCTCAATCTGCATCCTCCATAATTGGTAGTTCTTGCCATTGAACTTCTCCATTCGTAGTTGACTACTTTCTGTCATTGCTCAACTCCCACTCAAACAGAAACCTGTGAGTAACCTGTAATCAAAACACACTACCCAGATCTACACCAATCTGTTAGTATCCCAACCAAAAGCTCTGATACCGATTGATGGTATTAAGCTTAAGAACTTACAACCAAGGCTCTGATACCAGTTGATGGTATCAGGCTTAAGAACCTACACCCAGGCTCTGATACCAGTTGTCAGGAATCTAGAACAACAAACATGCTCTGATGCCACTAGTTGGGATCTTGCTTCTCAGAAAAAGCACAGTATGATTACCAAGTATAAGCAATTGAATATGCGGAAATAACCAGAAACACAAGTAACTAGAATATAACCCTGTCGGTACATCAAGCACTCTATAGCACTTCAAGCTGATCTCTCATGAACCTGCAACCTGCAATTCAAAGACCAAACTTACATGTAGATCCCCAATGAGCTTGCAACAACCTGCAACTCACAGATTTTACAACTAGAAAGAACTCTTCCTTTCTATCTCATGCCTTATAAAATACATGCCAATGGGTCTATAAATAGATCCCTAACTCAAACACTAACTTAGACTCTTAATTTAGACAATTGTCCTCGCAGCACAAGACTCTAACTGGTCTCGACATGCAAACTCTTTGTTCACTTAACTAACTGTCCGTGTAACGAGCAGTTCTAGAACACACAGGCGACCGACGTCAGTCCCTGCTTGTCTGGTTCTGCCGACGTCGGCCGACTTCCTGCCGTCGCCGGTGGCCTTCTGCACTGGTCCCTGCCGTCGTCGGTCCTGCTGCCGACGCCGGTTCCTGTAGAACTTAGCAACCATCTGTTCCTCAGTTGACAGGAAAACTAGGGTCGACATCTAGATAGGGACCGACATCAGCTACATGCAAACTGATGTCAGTGACTCAGGGCAGATAAATACCAGTGTTAGTAAGGGGAAAACTGACGTCGGTGATGTGGCAGTCGCAAGAAACTGACATCAGTCAGGTGCAGACTGGATTGTGATCGGCATCGGTCACTAAGATGGATTTTGGGTGGACAGCATGCTATCAAGGAGTCTTAAGTGCCCATATGGAGGACTTAAAGGGTATGTAAGCCTCAAATTCATCATTTCCCTTCTTTACACTACTTGTTGCTCACTTATGGTAAAGAAACAGGAAGTTGTTAAAGAGGTAGAATAGGTAGATCTAAGAAATAGTGGGAGCTTGGCATGGATGGAGGATGTGATTCCTTGGAGGACAACCAAACAAGAGTTTTTGGTGGAATTGCCAGCTAGAAGTAAGCACTGAGAGACGAATGGATGTTTAGGATGAAGAAGAGTGGAAATGGATATGTGCTGATGGTTGGATAGTTCACAAAATAGGTGTCTTGATTCACATAATGAGGTTGAGTGCATGGTATGTACTAGACCTAAGTTTTCCCAAGCAATGGGAGTTGTCAGAAAGTTAGGTGCCAATATGGGAAAGAAGCATTGGAGGGTAGTTCAGTGGATTCTTAGAGGGCCCAGCAGCAGGTGCACATGCTATGTAGGTTCAAGAGATTTTCTACATGGTTTGTAGATGTGGATGTGGCAGGTGATTTGGGTGACAAGTGTTGCACTATAGGTTTTGTGGTGGTTGGTCTTCAAGAGTGATCTTGAAGAGGGATACAAAGCCAAGGGAACAAACTAGACGGTGTATAGGTACAATTACAGCTATTTATCTCCAAGTGGGAGATTGTTAGGTTATGGAGCTAAAAGCTTCAACTTGTTGCAGACAAAGAAAAGAAGGTTGTTGAAGACCTAGAAGCACCAGCGTTGGGAACATGACCAACGTCGGTCATGATCAGTGCAAAAGGCAACCGACGTCGGTAGGAAATCAGCTGACTTCGGCAGCACCAAGCAAGCAGGGACCGACGTCGGTCACTTGTGTGTTCCAGAACTGCTTGTTGCATGAACAATTAGTTTAGTGAACAGAGTGTTTGCATGTAAAGGCTATTTCGAGTCTTGAGTTGTGTGGATAATTATAGTAAACTAAGATTCTAAGTTATTGTTTAAGTCTGGGATCTATTTATAGGCCCATTGGCATGTATTGTAAAGTGTGCTAGTGAAGAGAACAAAGTGTGTGTTTCTCCTAGTTCCATTAATGAGCTAGATAAGAAGGCAAGGAAGATCCTTCCATTATAAGTATGGTTTATTGAATTGCAGGTTGCAGGTTCATGGGAGATCAACTTAAAGTACTATAAAGTGCTTGGTGTACTGGCAGGGTTATTACTGACTGGTTAGAGAGGTGAACACCAATTCTGTGTGTGAGTTGGTTATTAAGACCATTTTTGGTAGGAGAGTGTTTTGAAGAAGAATTACTATACACTTGGGGTGTGGGAAGCCTCTGTAAGGTGGAAGAGTGTGGTGGCTCTTTATTGTATTCTTTTTTGTACAAGTATTAATATAAGATTGTATATTATCTCTCATATTCTGTGTTATTGGTGAATTCCAGTTACTTGTGTTTCTGGTATATTTTCACATGTTTAATTGCTTAAGTTTGGTAATCATATTATGCTCTTTCTAAGGAGCAAGATCCTAACAAGTGGGATTAGAACGGTCTGGGTCCCTGAACCACATGAGCTGAAACTTAAACGATGCCTTCTGAGGCACATGGGCTGAAGAAATTACCAATTTTATGGGCCAGTGGTCTGAGCCCCTCCAATCTAGAATCTCTAGGTAGGAATACCATGAGCCCCCCATGCAATAATAGGAGGTCATGAATCTATCTATATGCTCCACAATGTACCTGTCCCCCACCCTTCTATTGTTCTAGGTAAATCATCCATTAATAGGCTTGATATCCACTAAATTGAGTGCCACAATATTATCCTAGAGCAGAAGAGAATAAGGTTCCATCCTTGCATTACCTCCTCTTTTCTCTATTAAATCAAGAATAGCATTAAAGTCTCCCGCAACAATCCAAGGCAAGTAGGGAAATAATCGATGAAGAAGTGGATGTTTTTCCAAACAAGAAGTTTAGCTTAGAAATCAGTAGGAGCATAGACATTGGAAAAAAGGACTAATTCACCCAACTTGATACATGAGGCCACCATAGATAAAGAGGATTTAAAGGAAATCTAGGACACATGTTAGATCTTACGTAGATTCCAGATACAAGCCATGCCCCTCGAAGATCCATGAGCTCCAATGTACTACCATGAACCATACCTCCATAACTTAGGTGCGATATTCCTCATATCATCCATAGAAACTTTCATTTCTTGAAGAAAGAGAACATCAGGTACTTGACATCTAATTGATTCCCTAACAGCCTTTTGTCTAGGGCCGTTGTTCAGTCCCCTTACATTCCATGAGATAATGATCATTTCAGAGGAGTTAAAAAGTGTGAGTCAAAGGTCTTAACCACACCTGACTCCACCAAGGTCTCCCCAATCATCTTAATTATGTTCATGTCCTTCTTTCACCCCAATTTAGAACTTTTTTCTAACATCCCCTTTTTTCCCTCCTTTTGAAGAATACCCAGGTGAGGAGAATATTTTCCTTTCTTATCTACTTCTACCCCCACAATCCTTGCCAGAAGGTATGCATCCTCTCCATTCTATTCCAAGTCACCATTTGTCACCTCCACCCCCTGTGCCTTTGTCTACTCCTCTACAGCCATGGGTAAGTCTGACTCTTCCTGAAGAACCAAAGGAAGATTGGTTGAATTAATCTCTGGTCCTGAACCTCCCATGAGCTGCTTCACACTCATTAATCCTAGATTTACTTCTTACTAGCCCAATTCATCTAGGATTTCAAACCTATTGAAGGAGTCTTCATCCTACCACTCCTTAAGGGTCCTCTTCTGGCCTCTATTACAACTTTGAGATTTCACCTGTACAAAACCTTCAGCATCCCTACCCTTCTCAACCCTTGCCTTCTTCCCTTTGTCAGCATTGGGAATGTTACTAGGTCGCAGTTGGGGTTGCTACTCCATTGGCTTAGCCTTTGGGAATCTACACACCAAGTGTCTATATTCATGGCATAGGCAACACCTAAAGGGAAGGGTCTCATAGTCCAATTATTACACCTAGGAGTATGAACCCACACTCATATCCACCACATTAGGCAATGGTTTACTCAAATCAATTTCCACACAAATTCAAGCAAAGTCATGACTTTCTTACCTAAAGTCTATGTTGAAGACCCCACTGGCCTTCCAAGCATCGAAGCTAGCATCAAGAGAACATCCTCTCAACAACATTTAATAGGAAGTCTGGGGAGCCTAACCCATTCCAGAACCTGAGTTGGTAATTCCTTAGAAGGATTAAACCCAGCATGCCAAGGTTTGACAAAAAGTCCAATTTGATTGTAAAAATAAGGCCCTCCCTCAAAAAACCCTGTTGTAGTTAGCCAGGCATGAAAATGTCACCATGAAGTAGTTATTTGCCAATAACGTGACCTCTATTTTCCCCTCTAGTTCCCACACTCTCCTGGCCCAACTCTCCAAAAATTGAAGGGAAACTCTCAAACCCAAAAACTTGCAATATAATGAGTGCTTAGAATAATGTTCCACATCCTCAAAAATCATATCAAAAGGAATTACCAGTTTAGGTCATTCCTTGTATTTCTCTAGGCAACCATTAATCTTCATGATCCTGGAACCCCCAAGCAAGCTCCATTCCATAGCTCCTAAATTCTGGGAAGAAACCTCATTATCTAATGTTTTAACTTGTTGCTCCTGCCTGTTCATGCCCATGGCTGCACTAAAACTCTTACCAGGCATGGTCTTTAAAGGCTCTAGTCCAGCCATGGCCACGCCCTCCTTGGTCCTATGTGACCCTGTGATTCCTCTGCCCTCTTCCATGCACTCGCCCTCCCAAACTACCCCTTTACCCCACATATTTAATTAATTAATTAAGATTAATTTAATATTCCCATGTGCCACCTTGCTCAGCCACCTTGCCCCAAGACTAATTCTCCCCTTATGAGTCACCACTAGACTTGGTCTCCCACAAATAACTAATTCCTACCATATAAACTAATTTATAACCAATTACCTTATACCCAACCTCATATATTCACCATTTCTTAATGGGTGTCACACCTTTGGCATGGAGAAATGGAAGAAATGAGCCAAAAATAGCCCTTTTGACCTATTCTTATACCACCAACATCAGTCAACCCTCAATCAACATTGATCAACCCAAGACTGATGTCAGTGAGATCACTGACATTGATTACTTAAGTAACATTCTAAACCTATTTTGCCCCCCCATAAATAATCTCTCTCTCTCAAACAAAAACTCACTCAAGAGATTTAAAGCACCCTTAACAAGTTTTTGGTAATTATCCACTATAACCAAGCTCATAGCTTCTCCATACTAGTCAAATCCTAAACTAGAACTGATCCATTATGAAAAGAGCCCAAAACTATGATGAACAAGTGGCACACACTCATCTCCATTCAGTCAGTTGCCTTAACAAAGCTTTATCAAGAGTATTTATTTAGGTACTTATATCATTTAAGAATCTCTGTATTCTATGAATTTTGATTATTTTTTATTGGCATTTACATAAGTCCCATCCATCCCCAAGGAGGATTTTAAAAACTCCTTCATCCCCATACCTCTACCTTAACCAAACTAAACTCCTCACCCAGACTTCTTACCATCTCTCTAACCCCTCATACGACTCTTTTCCAACCCCATTAACTTGTCAAATATCCTTCCCTACACTCATGAAAGCATTCTATGAATTTTGGACTCCATTACCCCTATCGATATCGGTTATCCTACTCATATTTCCACTACCAACATCAGTTACCCTACTGATGTCGGTGACTACCCTTTTACCCAAATCAACTTGAACCAGCCCGAACAACCCTTTAACAAGCCAAAATTGTATTTTGCTTACTCTATGATATTGACTGATACACATAAGTTACAAAAAATGTACATGTAACTCTCTCTCTCTCTCTCTCTCTCTCTCTCTCTCTCTCTCTCTCTCTCTCTCTCTCTCTCTCTCTCTCTCTCTCTCTCTCTCTCTCTCTCTCTCTCTCTCTCTCTCTCTCTCTCTCTCTCTCTCTCTCTCTCTCTCTCTACTTTTTCATTTCATTTTTAACTCTATGTATTAAACAGTGGACTATCATCCCATGAGAAGTTTGTCACTTCCTGGAATAAGCAAGTTGCTTCGTATCCCACTCACCAACCTACTAAAAAATATTTTGTGGTAGTGTGTTCTTACTTGCAGGTGGTCCTCCCTAGCCAAAGAGGAGTTCCTGACTTCATTTGGATATGGTGCACACCAATCTGGGTACATATAATCATTAATACCCAACATTTCTTTCTCTATTTCTCACTTCTTAAATTTAATTAAAACATTTTTGGCATGCCCAGTGGGATCCCTAGAGTTTTCTTTAGGTTCATTATATTCTTTTTAAGCGTTCATTTAAGTGCATAGTAGTGAATTTATCATTTTTTTCACTTTCTCTTTCCTCTTATTGCTTTAAAAAAGGATAAAATAAATAAAAATTCAATTTTATTAATTTTCTTATTTTTAGAAGTAGTAAATTGAACTCTTCTCTCTCTCTCTCTATCATTATTTTTTCTTCACAAAATAAACTCAATATATTTTCCAAGTTAAAAATAATTCTTTTCTTATACATGCATAGATAGGATAGTGAAAATCATCCTCTTTTCCTATTCCTCTTTGTTTTCATTTGAATTAACATAATTTCAATTTGGGTTTAAAACATACTACATTTCATTCTCTGTCTGTTGCATAATTAACACATCTAGCTAATTAAAGTATTATGAATGAATCATAGGTCCAAAAATGTTACACATCTAAACTACAAACACAAAATAAGCACTTCAACATACTTGAGACAAGGCCCATCGATATTTCATTACCTGGTGGATCACCTTACCCTACTTGGTTATTCTACTTAGATGTCATTACAAAGGGAAGAGCCCACTCTATTCTCTGGCAGAGTATAAACTCTAGGCAAACGGTATATTTTGGCTAAGCAACTTGGATCAACTTCAAGCTTATGAAGTGGGGAGAGCAAGCTTCTAGCATAGGCTACGTACCTAGTCTAACACAAATACTTTTTGAAAACCAAAATTTACCTAAAACCATCCTTAGATTACTTTCTAGTACCTACAATAGCCAATTCTTCTTCTCATTCTCTTCTTAAGTCATAATCCAACATGACTTAAATTAATATCTGGTAGTTAATGTTAGTAGCTGCATGTTATTTTCCATTTTTTTTGTATTTTTTATCTTATGAGGGCACTTATTTTTTAATTCACAAGATCAAACTAAATTTGACAAATATAAAAGTTGAATAATCTCTTAAAATTAGACCTCTTGAGTGTTTATCACTCTCATATAGATTCTCTAAGACCTTTCAAACACCTAGATTTCACTCTCTAAATCCTAGAAACTCATGTTTTTTCACTTTCCAAACTTCCATAGTGACTGACATTAGATATATATAACTGACATCAATAGTTGCCCCAACTGACATCAGTCATAAGTGACCGACATCGGTGACTATGTAAATTTTTTAAATTTACATTCTGCCTTAAATAGCAACTTCACACAACCTTTTAAAATTTCTCTAAACCTCATTTACCTTTAACCTGACAATAACACAATGTATTCAGAAAGTTAGTGTATTCTTTTGCATGGTTTTAACATGAAGCCAAACAAAGAAACTTGTCTTCCACCTTCCCCTTCTATTTTTGAATCCACAATGGAATAAGATATGGAAAGAATGCCCAACCCTAATTAAATCCTTGTTGTAGTTGTAGGTGATCAAGATTTCACTCAATTTCTTGATCATAATGTAACCACCCTCTAACATTACCTTGCTACAAGCCAAACTCAAACCTCTTTGGATGACCCACGCCTTAGAATGCCAAATTTATTAATGGCATCAAATCTAATTTTGGCTAAACCTTCCATGGTTACCCAAACCAACACATCAACCAATAACCTAATTGTGCATGATGTTCCAAGTGTAGCATCACCCACCATTCAATCCAACCTCCACTCTGTCATAACTTGCTTACCTTCACAAGCACAAGGGGTGAAATCTATTTCAATCCCATTTTAGAACATAGTGGTACCCATTCCATCAACTCTTGTACCCATTAATACCTAAATCACAACTCACCCCTCACAAAGTATAAATATGCCTTCCACTCAACCCATAACCACAAATCAAACCATTACCCTTACTTTAGTTGGGCAAGCCCTATTTCTTTCTATGCCTCAACCTATGACCAACTATCCTTATCTTGTGTCAACACAACCACAATAGGTAGTGCCATATATGCCTTTAACTCCTTATTCTCTTCCTTACGATGTAGGAGGTGTTTCTCAAACAAATCCTCCTCCTGACCTCATCAAAATTATCATGGATAAAATGAGAAACCTTGAGACATTTGTATCTAGATCAAAGAATATTCTATCTTATGATTATATCTACAATGAACCCATTCACCCCTCTATACCAATTCATCCATACCCAAACCAATGATAACTCCCAAAATTTGCCCTTTTCTAGAGCAAAGAGGACCCATAACAACACTTGTGAGCATTCAAACATGCTTGTTATTTGATAGGACAAGATGATGCACTATCACTTCACACATTCCCATGTCTCTTTCAAGAGTTTCTTTGGATTGGTATAGTTCCATCATGTGCCATTAACTATTCTCCTTCACTTAACTTGCACAACTTTTCTTTGATCACTTCTCCATTAATATTTCTAAAAAGGTTTCCATAACAGACCTTTATTATATTCAGAAATTTGATGATGAATCTATTGCTAATTTTTTTGCTCATTGGAGGGGTCTCATGAACCAAATATCCTTCTCCTTGCCTCAACTTGAGCTCATTGAGATCTTCTCTAGATTATGTGTAAAACATATTTCATCTACACTCTGGGTACAAACCTTTCACACATTCGATGAAGCTTTCACAATGGCATTAAAGCTTGAAATCTAGGCCATAGATGAGGATAGGATCAAATTACATAGTAAAAATTCTAATTCTAAATCAAATGATCCTTCTTCATCTAAAAATTCCCATCCAAATCAAACATCTAAAGGGTTTTCAAATGTGGTGGTTGTGAAATCCACTTATTCTACAAGCACAACTCAACCCACAACACAATCAAACCTAATCAATCCAACAAAGCTCTTTCAACAATGGTATGAGAAATGATAGTATACTCCTATTAGGGATTCATATGCCTTTATTTTATAAAATCTACTTAACCAAGGATTTATCAACCTTCCTAACATTAAACCCCTAATCCAATTTGATTATTCTCAACCCATTCCAATATGGTTCAAAGAGTATGAGTTTTGTAACTATCATCGTGCCAAAGGCCACAACATAAATGATTGTAAAAATCTTTAAAATATTATCCAAAATATGTTGGATAGGGGTGATTTTATTTTAGATAATCCAAATGCTCCCCCAAACTAGAATATGGTCATATTCAAAAAACCCTTCCCTAATCACATGCCTAGCCAAAACATAGTCCACACTACTCCTCAAACTTCTTCAGATCATAAGATTCATACATTCAATGTGATCTTTCCCTTAAACCAACCATTGCCACACTAGGAGGTGCCTATTTTACCTACTCCTACCCCACAAATGGTAAAATTTGGTTTGACTCCATATCCTCTTTCAACAGAAGAACCTATTACTCATCTTCTGTTTCCACATGAGGAAGAGCAACCTCTAACCACTCCCATTACCCCATGAGGAGTCACCAATTACCTTTGCACTTACCTCACCTACACTTTCACAAAATGGATATCATGCTTCTCCTACCCCTCAAATAGATAGTGAGAGAAATCCTTTGTTACTTCCTCTTCAACCCATAAAATAAATTGACTCATCCCCTCCTCTTTCACAAATAAATGAGTTGGATTTCTCCACTTTAACATTTGATGAAGCAATCATTGAACCACCCCCCCAAACTAACCCATCTTTCCATTCCTCTTACCCATAGAGGATATTATCTTACCTGTTCCTCATCCACATGTTGAAGGAACAATCATACCATTTGTTTATCCCCTTGAGGAGCCCTCATCTCCTCATTCTCTACCTATTGTAGAGAAACATAATTCTTTATCTATTACTGAAGAAGATGACCCTATTTTACCTCTTTCCCATCTTTGGATGGAAATATTAGAGGCAAATAAATCTCTTATTTCTCAATCATCCAAAGATGAACTAGTTAAACCCACACTAATGACATCTAAACCATTTTCACATTTAGTGGAAAATCTCAAATTCCTTGATTCTAATAAATTAGATCAAGTGGAATTTTGGGATCACCTTAAAATGCCCTATCCAACATAGTGAGTATCTCCCTTCACTTCTAACCCTCTCACAACCATTTATCCTAAGGTTTTTGATAAGGTGCATGTTGCTTCACCTAAGCTTTTAGAAGCCTCCTCTTCTACTTTAAAGCCCTCCACCTCACATGCATTTTCCACATTAAAATAAATAATATCTTTAGGCAAATGACCAATTTATAATCTAATTCATCCACATATGAAGTTAGATTTAAACCCTCAAAAACAATGGGGTGCCTCTCTCCCTAAACTAAAGATGAAAGGTAAAACCCCAAAACCTCGTCGATCTACCCTTCTTCCACCTTTAACCTTACCATCCATTTTGGGTCCACATCCCTCTAACTTGGTGGGATTTTCACCAACCCATGTAAAACATAAAGTGACATTACCTCCATTATTTCCATTACCACCTCACAAACCTTCAACATATAGTAACCTCTTACCCAAACTTAAAAAGGTGGAAGTGAAACATGTGGGTTGACCACCACATAAAAGGGTGTCACAAAAGACTACACCCATCACCACCAAACTCAAGAAGGTGTCCACTCCACCTATGACAATGAGTGTTAACCCATTTCCAGGCTCCCAAGTATTATATATATGCCAATTATTGTAAGAATTAGCAATAACTCCTCCCCCCATCAACCATTTGATCCTCTTAGACCAAAACCATTATGGTTTAATGATTCACAAGTTTGTTTATATCATCATTCTCTGAGACATGACACTGAGAGTTTCAAAGCTCTCACAACAATCATTCATCACCATTTAGATGTTGATGCTCTCTTGGGTGTTAAATTAGTTGAAACTCCTAACATTTAACTCTCAACATCTACAATGCTCACAAAACCCCCTTCACATTAAACCCAAAGATGTTATTTTACCTTCTCTATCACCTCCTTCACCTATATTTTAGATTAACATGATCAATGTGACTACACGATCATAAAATAAGAAAGACAAAAGAAATTAAAATGTCTCTAATCCTTGGGTTCACCCCTTTACAAAGTATGTCCCCTCTTCAAATCCAATATTTCCATCTTGGGTGTCCCACAATAGTCATCATCGAGAGTTATCCAAAACTCATGGTGAAGCAACTTCACCAATCCCCGATGAAGATGTCTCTGTATGAGTTAATTAAAAACTCATCCCAACATTTACAAGCTCTCATTAGTGCCTTATAAGTGGTTTCCATTTAACTCAAATACCCTCAACCCCTTGCATCCTTCATCAATTCTCTCAACACCATTTCTATGATCTCTGTTAGTGATTCAGAGATCCCCTCTCAACATCTTGAAGATCAACATTTTACCCTCTTTATCACTACCTACATTGATCAAACTCATGTCAAGAGATTTATGATCAATGGGGGAGCTATCATAAACATCATTTCTAACCCATGCTTATAATTAATTATCACTCCCTGACATTTTTTTGTCATAAACACATGTAGTGTTACGTTCTTTTAATGACTCTACTACTATAACTATTGGCACCATGGTCTTATACATTCATGTGGGTCCTCATACCCTTCCCAAGTAATTTTATGTTATAGAGTGTGAATTCTAATATGACATACTTCTCGGGTGACCATGGATATGTAATATGTCATGTGTACCTTCACACTGCACCATTGTGTTAAGTTTGAATATAATGGTCAAGTTCATGTCATTCCCACTGACCCACCTCCATTCAAGACATGTAACATGACCTATAGCCCAAATTATGTTCTTATTCCTTTCAACACATCATCACCTCCATAACCCACTTCTAAAGCCTCCACAAGTTATGCTACCCCAGACACACCTATACCAATTACATAGGTTCCCAACAAGAATCCCATAGAGGAAACCTTCAAGTGATTATCACTTGGTGAATATCATTTGTTAACTCTTGACATGTTCCATACCCCTCAAGATTATGTAAAACCTCACATGAGTGCCAACTATGATCCTCATATTGGTATGATCATCCCATATGGTCTACCCCATCTCAAAACCAACTTCACATATGGGGGAATTAATCAATCTCTTATTGTGGGTAATTTGTCCTCTTCACCTCAAATGTTTAACTGTGACTTTTCCTTATTAGTCAAGCATAAATTTGCACATACTTATCTATATAGGTGTGCTTGGAATGGTTTTGGCCTAAGACATTATGAGCAAGGTGTTCACACATCCATTCAATACCCTACCCATCAAATCATTGATAATGCCAAAAAAGGCATGGCATTAGTTATGTTGACCCAACTCAATCCATTAATACTTATATTCCCATCATTGAAGAACCTATATCTCCTTCCAAGTCCTCTTCTCCACCATCACCCACTAATTAGAGGTATCTATACCTCCTAATTTTTTTTCAATAAATGTCATTCACTTGGGGCCCCTTACCCATCACATGGGTAGGGAAACATGGTCCTTTCCTCTCATACATCCTCACATGATCGATGACGATTCTTCCAAAATTTAAAACCATCTATTATAAAACTAATGATGACGTTATTACCTATATGGGTACTGATGATTCCTACATCAAATGATCACTCCCTTATGAGACACAAGTTATGTTAAATGAATCAACCATCGATATTAACTTGCCTTCTCATGATGACCCTCGTATTCTTAAAATAGGCAATCTCTAGATTCTTCCAAACAAAATAACTACACCACATTTCTCTATGAACATATTAAGGATTTTTATTGGTCTTACAAAGACATGCCTGGTATTAAACCCTCAATCATAACCCATAACATTATCACTAATCATGATGCTATTCTAGTTAAGCAAAAGCTTCACAAAATACATCCTCATATTGCTCTCCTTGTCAAGGATGAGGTCCAACACCTCCACTCCATTAACTTAATCTAACTTATTGACTACCCACCATGGGTTTCCAACATTGTACCTATTATGAAAGCAATTAGGGGAATTTGTATTTGCACTGACTACTATGACCTCAACCTTGCTTGTCTAAAGGATGACTTTCTTTTTCCAAGTATTAATCAACTTATTGATTTAAGAATTGGCCATGAGATGTTATAACTTATGGATGGATTCTCATGATATAATAAATATTAGTTTCCCCTAAGGATCAACACAAAACAACCTTTATCACCCCATGGGGAACTTTTTGTTATTGGGTTATTCCCTTTGGACTAAAAAATGATGGTTCTACCTATCGGCGTGCCATGACTTATATCTTCCATGACCTCTTACACACAATTATGGAGGATTATGTCAATTAACTACTTAGTAATCTAAACTTTAATGGGATCACTTGGGGGTCCTTAAAATCATTTTCACTTGCCTTCTTCAGTATAACATTTGACTCAATCCAAAGAAGTGCATTTTTGGTGTCCTTTCTAGAAAACTCTTGGGCTTTATCATCTCTCTTCAAGGTATTGAATTTGACCCTACTAAGGTTCAATAAATACTCAAAATGCCTCCACCAACCACACTCAAACAACTCTACAGCCTCCAAGGTAAAATCTAATCAATTCATCTCTTTACCTCTTAGCTATCAGATCATTGTCAACCTTTTCACCATCTTCTCAAAAAGCAAATTCCTTTCCATTGGGATAAAATTGTAAGGAAGTCTTTGATGTACTTAAATGTTATCTCCTTTCTCCACCCATCTTTATTCCACCTAAAGAGGACCAACCCTTTTATCTTTATATCTCTTTGACCGACCATTCTTTAGGAGTTATGATAGCACATAGGTATGATCACCACTGTGAGCAAGCAGTCTATTACATAAGTTGAATGCTTATTTACTATGAAACTTTCTACACTCATATCAAGGAGTTATGCCTTGATTTTTATTTGTAGATTCTAAAATATGACATTACCTCCTCAACCACGAAATTTATGTCACCACCCACATTGACCCTCTCAAATACATGCACTCTAAACCTTACCACAACCAATGCATCACTTGGTGGCTTGTGCTTCTAGCTAAATTCAATTTGGAATTCATCCAATAAAAGTCCATCAAAGGTCAAACCATCACTGACCAACTAGATGTGATCCTCTCTTTGATAGCCAACCCTCAAATCTCAAATTCGCTAATGAGTCTATTTCTGTACTATCTACTGGTGATATCACCTATCAAATGATGGTGTTATTTGATGGGTCTAAATGTCAAATGGTGGGGAAGCAAGGGTTATCCTCATCCCTCTTGATAGTGAGCTAATGCCTTTACCATTTAAACTAGACTTTGACTGCACACAA